>CAEFZY010072804.1:0-16226 GCA_903066815.1 Brachyrhaphis roseni | reverse complement strand
TTCTGTTTTTGAATCATTAAATTAACCTGCAGACCTTTAACAGTGAAAAAACACAATGAAAACCCTGGCTTTTACTTAGTGGAGATAATACGAACGGGTTCCCAGTCAAAGGGGCTTAAAAACACAAAGAGCAGCTGCTAGAAGAGAAGGAAGAGGAATGGGAATTACGTGAAGTATATAGATGAGGGAGGATGAGGGCTTTAATAAACAGACTTGCCTCTATGAGATTATACCTGAATACTTTAGCTGCATTGTAATGTTGAACTAAAGTAATCAAATTGTGCAGTCAGTAAGATAACATCATGAAGTGCTCTACCTTTATTTGAACCGGCCTGTGTCAGGCTCCAGTTTCATTTCTGATTTAATTCAATTACATTCCCCAATTTGTCAAATGGGGTATTTGTGTGTGTCTGCATGTGGCTGGTGGTCTGTAAAGGGTCAGAAAGAGCTGGTTGAATGAGTAGCTCCCTCTCAGAGACAACCTGTCTGCAGCAATCTTTCTCAGGGGGCACATCAAGCCATTAGAGGGGCTTGGCGTGTACTTTGCCTCATCAAGCATGTTTAGCGAAACATCAGAGGAGATGCGGAGTGAGGACACGGCTGGGTGGGCACGCCGGGCCCAGATAAAGAGGCCACATTCAAAAACGTGCGTATAAAGACCCAGAAATGGGAACACGGGATCAGGATGAGAGGCTGAGGTTTGCAGAGTGGAGCGGTCCTCGACACTAATGACCCGTTTCAGGGTTGAATGTGTAAAGCATACACTGCACTTATGTAGCGAGGGAGTAATGCATTAAGATCACATTTGCCTGTCTGACCTCCTACACTTGGTCTTGCTTTTATAAATCTTTTTAACTGGACTGCCTCATGTATTTTTTTTTTGCTCCACACATTGCCATTGTATATCAAATGAAAATATTTATCTCAGCTCGTGCCAGAGTACATTTTGAGAAAAGGTTTGCATTTGGACAGGTTGAAGAACCACACTTCACATCCTACAGCAGAAGCTGGACTTCTTCCCAAGCAGACTGTTGTTGCTGTCTGTGTTCTGGATAAATGAATGTATATTTCTTTCAGCATTCTTTATCATAGTTTCACACTGGCAGTACTGTTTCTGTGAGCCATTTCCAAGCTGTATGCCTCACAGCAGTGCAATGCATGTTGTTGCCTCACAAGGTCCAAACCTCTTCTGCAGCAACATATTTTCTGTAAATTTTTCAAGGCTCTCACTGTAAGAAGCAGGTAAGCCTACCCTCTCTTACAAAACTTATTTAGCCAGTTTAACAGTCTGCAAATTTCTTGGTATAGTTTGAAATCGGTTACATTATTCCTGCCTTTTACCAAAGATGTGTTTACACTGCTCATGACTTTCCCCACATAAAGCTGGTAAGTGTAATGGATAGACAGAGAGTTTAACATTAGGCACCATTACAATGTCAGCAAAGCCATTCCATTCTTGAGAACTGATTATTTCAGACAGTATGAGAATCAGCCACACACATTTGTCATGTGATTTGTTTTACAGGGAGTTTGAAAATGGCTGCTTATAAGTTTGTAGAGTCCTGTATTGCTCAATGAAGTACAGTTTATGCTTAATTTATTGACAGAGATAAGGATAAACTCCCATGTATTTAGGAAAACAAATTTATTTAAATAGAGAACACAACTTAGAGCAGACCAGCATAAAACAGCTGCAGGTTATTTAGAGCAGCAAGCATATGCGAAATGTGTATATTAGCGAGAAAGAGACTGATGCATTTTTTGCTACTGGTTGTCCTGATGCTGTGGTTTACGTTTTAGTTGAAATATGAAGCGACAAGGGAAGTGGTGAAGGCAACCACCACATTTTGGCCAGTACAGCAGATGGTTACTATGGAGACTGAAGAAAGGCTTTGAACAGACTGCTTGGGCATCAAGATATTTGACGGGTGCTGCTCCCCATTTGAATGCTTATCAGTTCTAAAGGAAGACAGTGTTTTATCAATATCTTGAAGACAAAAGAAATGTCGTTTTTGTTTTATTCAGTTTCTTAGTATACTTGAAATTATAAATGAATGACTTGTGAACCATGGGTTTATTCAGCCCATTTGTGAAAAATGAAAGGTAATCCAGCAAGGCAAATCGCAAAACATTTTTCAAAAGTTTTTACTTCCAAATGAGAAAATAATCGTAGAGCAATGTCTGTATATTTAGAAGAAATATTAAGTTTTGTATACATAAGATAACACATGGCAACTACATCAAACTTTTTTAGGTACAACTAAAAGTTATTATCCAAAGGATTCCTCATACCAGCCATGCATCAGTTTAAACCTGCTGCAGGATGTCTCACACAAATAATGGCTACTAGCATAAATACGTGTGCAGTTATTGTTCTTTGATGATCTAATGATGTCGGATCATCATTATGATGATCTGACATCATAATGTCTCATTTCATTGCATAAAATGGCCTTGAAGAGGAATTAAAACCACATCCAGTGGATAGTGTGATTTAAGATGTTCTGAAAATAAAACTGGAAAATTAAATTACATTATGTGAAATGTGAGCATTCTGTCATAACTATGTATTATTCATAAAAAAATACTTTACTGTTAACAAAAATAAACTGATATGCCAATGGTTAATTACATGGGGAAAAACTGGTTTGCTTACATGAAAGTAATTGAAAGAGGTTGAGACAAAATAATAAAAAATATTAAAAGTACCAATTGGTGAGGAGGCAGAGTGACACAAGGCTGTCACTGTCACCAGGTTTCTCACTAATAAAATGGTTTGGTTTAGCTATTTTTGTCCCTCTGCATGTTGCACCATGCTGTTATTTTTCTACATTTTAATTCCACTATAACTCAGCCTGGGGGTCCGGTGCTCTTTTGCTCAGTTCAGTGAACCATCATATTGCCAAACAGCAGTGGCTGAAAACATGATACATTTCCTAATTTACAGAAGAGTTTCAACATTTGGGTCAAATGTGCAGTAAATCAGAGGTAACAACTAGTCCTGTACTGTGTTTCCAGAAAAGGTTCTTAACCTTTGAGATTCTTCACATCATGTTAAGACAAATTCTTGTGCATTTCTTCTGGATTTTATGACAAACACAAAGTACCGCAAAACTGTGAAGTGGAAGGAAGAGGATATATGGCTTTCTCATGTGTTTATAAAAGTGTTTATATTCAGCCCCCTTCATTCTGATATCACTAAATAAAATGCAGCATAAGCATAGTCCACCTGTATGTAACTTGATTTTAATTTTCAGTCTGCTATAAGCCAAGTAAAAAGACATGGCGTGCTTGGTGGAAAACTAATGCTGAACATCAATCTGATAGGACTTTTCCACAGTGAAGCTGGCTGGAGCTAATGAGACTAGCTCAGAGGTTCCATCGGGAAAAAATCCCCTAAACATACAGCAAGAGATCTAATGATATGCTTTGGGTTAGATTGGTCCAGTCAAAGTCCACTCCTAAATCCAAACGAGTAGCAAGAGCTCTATCCAATCTGATTGGATTTTAGCAAATTTCTAAAGAAGAACAGGAACAAAATGTTACGTGACACAGTTCAAAGTTCAACAAAAGGTGCTTCTAACACTTGTTTCGAGTCAGGGGACTGACTCCAAATACATTTGTGGATTTTTATTTGCAAAACATTTTGAAAATGATGTAAACATTTTTCTTCCACTTTACAGTAACACACTACTTGATATTGGTCTATAAAATAAAATCCCAAATAAATACATTAAACATTGCTGTTGCAATGAAACTAAATGTGGAAAACTTCAGAGGGCATAAATATTTTTGCAAGGCAGTGTGCATTATTGAGGGTTTTTTTTTTAAATCTCAAAGACTTTGCTAGTCCCTTTTAAGCTAAGCTATGAATCATAAAACACATGTGGCCTTGTTATATTAACAATATCAATCATGTAAAGGAAAAGAGCCAACTCGTTCTTCTACTTCAGCAGGATTTTAGGTCCAATCTGATGCTTTTTGCCTTCATTTTGCAACAGCACACACTGCTCCCACACAAAGAAGTGACACTGTTAGTACCTATTTGTAAATGTAAGGCGGATGGGGTTGAAAACATAAGAAGGGTGGGGTGAGAGTGAAACTGATCAAAGCCGTTTCTTGCACTCAATATGAGCAACACAGTGATGTAAACAAGCCCTAAGAGACTTTCTCATACACAAGCTGACAGATGCAAACAGAGCTAAATATCACCTTTTACTGAGCCCTGACCCAGATGGATTAAAGCTAAGCATATCTACATTTGAATCAAGAACGGATGAAAGCGGACAAAAAAAACATAAAACATGAAAAGATCAGACAACAGAGTGAAAAAGAAACTCCACACCCAAGTGCGCGCACGACCATCTGTTTTCTTTATCCAGCTTTTGTTGGGAGTCACACTGAAAGGAAAAAAAAAGGGACGGAGCCACCAGGGATGACCATTGTGACGGTTAGCTGTGTCCTGACACTGACCCACGCTGCAGCTTCAGGCCCCAGGTCCTCCCTGTACTGCCGACTGAGTGATTTGCCGCGACCGGTGAGCCACAGGAGATGCCCAAACCTGACTGGATGGAGCTGAAGCTCTCCTCATTGCTATTCTGCTACGCTGTGGTGAGTCAGATCCCTGACTCTTAATTGTTATTTGTGGCCGGAGTTTCTTCCTGCGCCCGGGGCACAAAGAGGCTCAGTGTCGGCAGAAGAGACTGAATGGAGCTCCCAAGCGGCGGAGCCTCTCCGCCTCGGTCAGATCGCCAGACAGCTCACATTCCCCTTCTTCAAATGCACCACGGATCCCAGGGAGGCCTCGTTCTGGGTTGGGTCAGATAGACCCAGGCATGTGGAGAGCCAGAAACTGTCCTTGTCTTTGTTGTAAAGACTAATTTTATAAAAAAAATACTTAAATTAGATAGTCCTTTTCTCGTCATTGTCATTCATTTAACTAATTATTGCTTTCTCTTACTTCACCATGGCTCTGTACAGCCCTAACTAGCCATTGATCAGACGCTTAAGCTTCTGATTGGTAATCACACTTAAAATTACACACAATAAAATCATTTCTAAATAAACAATATTATCACCAAATTCATTATATAGCCATACTTCACAGTTAAGACAGGACGCTGGTTGGGGTTGTTGTGGCCAAACACACACCATTATATGATGTATGATTTCTGTCTTTTTCAAGGTCCTCTGGCAGAGCTACAACAGTTTTGTCTCATCTGAAATCCAAAGTAAAGCACATCGTTGTCTGCTGGATGCCACTGGCACAAGACAACAGAGACAAAAAAATTCACCAAAAGAAGATCCGATCATGACATAGCAACGAACGAAGTGGTCAAGGGGGGCCTGTCACATTTGCCCTTGCGAGGAATATTGTTTTTTTTGTTGTTGTTATTTTAGGAATAAATCCTTCAATTGTCCTTTCAAGAAGGTTCCTATTTCTTCTTGGCCCCACTCTACCTTCCTGTGAGACTTTTAGTGTCAGAGTTATGAACTGTGGGTGGCACACCACAGGTTATGAACAGAGAAACTCAGTGGTTTGAGAATTATCTCAACTTTCAACTCTTTTCTCTCTGCCTCTCTCTGCAGTTTGCTGAATGACGTCAGAACATTGAATGACAGTGAGAGAGGACAGAAAGGATAAGGTCGGATCAGGACGGCGAGTCTGAGGGGTGGATATTTTCCAGTTTTCTGTTGGCAGGAATGTTTTTTTGTTTTTTTTCCCAGAGAGCTTGGCATCAGCGCTCACTTGACTTCACCTCACTGGCCACTGGGGGCATGCTCTCCCATGTTCTGCCCCATAAGGTGGCTGAATTCAGCCAGCTCTCCCAGACCTCGAGGTCCGTGCACGTCTGGCCTGACGAGACCCTGGCGCTGGGCGTAATAGGGCATACCGTTGTTGCTGTTGTAATTGAGCACCTCGTGACTCCAACGAGGCTCTCCGTAGTCCACGTGTGGGGTGGGAGCAGAGACCACCCTACGTCGATCTGGCGAATCCTGTGGTGTGGCAGGGTAGATGTACTCTCCTGCTGAGTTCCTCAGGCTGCCGGTGGGACGGCTGCCTCCATGCTCCCCTCTTTGGGTGGCAAGGATGAGGTAACGCTGGCGATCACAGTGTGGGGGCAGCACCACCTCGCCGGGGTCCTCTATCCGTACCAAACCCCCTCCTCCTCCGCCTCCGTGCAGAAACTTGGAGCTCAGGTAGATGACAGCGTTGCTGGGACAAGGGTTTCCCACGGAGGTGAGGAAGGTCTGGCTCTGGTCCCAGTCGGTGTCTGGGAGGCGCATGACTCGTTTCTGCTGCAGCGGAGTCTGCTCAGGAGTGGGCAGTAAACCTGGGTCAATCTCTCCTTTAGGCCAGCCATTGGGCATCACGAACAGGTTATCTGGCTGCGAGCGCCGTCTCTCGCCTCCGCTCGTTCTGGTTACGCTCATTACTGAGCCGCTGCGACCCTGCCCCAGCATGGTCTGCTCTTTATCATTTTTGCGACGGGCACCGTTGGCTCCAGAACCGCGGGAGTTCCTATGGCGGTGGCTCATGATCCAGCAGACAGTGAGACCAGAGAGGATGGCTCCTGTGGAGAAGGCTGAAACGGCAGACACCACCAGCAGGTTTACAGACACCAGGCCATCCGGCTCCTCGATGAAACTCTCCTGAAACAGTATTCCTGCAGAGAAAGATGCAACAACACACAGACAGAAGGGTCATCAGTCAACTAGTGGAACCATCTTAATGGCGTAAATATTCCCTGTATTAAACTTGTGGGAGTTAATGAACGGCCAAATAAAACAACTTACTTTCTCCCTTCCCTCTGTGGGTGGGAATGAGCATATGTTTTCCAGCCAAGGTAGCTCTGTTTAATTGCCTTCATTACATAAAGTGGATAGTGATTTTAATGGCTATAACAACTGTCTTCCTGATTGAGAATGGCTCTCAACCGTAACATGTTTTGCAACATTAGCTTTACAAGGAGAAGCCAAGTCTGGCAGTAATGGTGAGTAATAATCAAATGTTTTCATTTCATAAAATCTGCAATGTTTACAGTAAACAACAGAGGTGAGGGCAACTACGTGCAACTTCATCTACAAAAATTCAGTTACAGAAAACTGCATCATCGCTCTATAACTGAATTACATTTAAATTGAAAAACTGACAAATGACTTTGGCACCCAATAAAATATTTGAAAAAAACTTTGGAACAAAAGTAAACATACACTTACTGGCTCTTATACATAAGTCTAAATGACATGCATTATCCGCACACTAATAGCAAAAATATTAATATAAAACGACCTGTTAAAGGAAGAGCTGCATAAGTAATGAATCATCGGACGACATCTGTTTTCTCTTTTGCTTTATTGTGGCCTCACAAACATCATGAGGCACAGAATTCTCAGCATTACCAGTTATTTGAGCAGCTGAGGTGATTTCCTCAAAACAGTAGCACAGACAGTGCAAAGGGTATTAATTTATAATGACAAATGAATAAAAAAATATTATACTTAACTAATTCTTAAGAAAGAAGCTGATTAATGGGGGTGAACCAGGCCAAATTAGAGGCAATGACTTCATAGTCCCACCGATGAAGCACACATCAAAAACCTTTGTTGATGCATCATAGGATTTTTTTTTTTTTTGCACAAAGAAGAATTCTAAATATAAGACAGTGCAAACGACGTTGCAAAATCATTTCTAAGAAAATGAAACAATAGTAAAGGAGCTAATTTCATTTTAATGAACATTAACAGAAGCAAATTTTTGTCAGCGAACTGAGTCTGAATGAAAGAACTTCAAAGTCCCAAAGGTGAAGTCCAGAAGTGGGAGAATAATAATATTAAGGGATGGGGTTTCATGTTTTAAAAATGTATCAAACCATTTGCAGATCATAACACAAATCATCATGGATATGCAAAAGTATTGCCTGACTAGATTATTGGAAATGAAGATGCTGAGGAAAACTGATTATGCCAGAAGGATATAAACAGTATAGAAACAGAAAATGTCTGCCTACAGTAATACTGCTGCATTAAGATCATTTACAAATACTGCAATAACTGTGAGCTCACAGTTTGAATTATTTGATATGCATAGGCAACATCTGAGAAATGCCCATTATTGGAACATTTGTTATATAGTCACTGATGTTCTGTCTACTGTTTTATCTTTAGCATTTAGTTTTTTTATTATAGGCTGGTGTTATCTATAGTAAATATGCAAACCTTTTTCTTTTAAATCATTGCACTGGAATAATAAATGTCTGCTTTTCATGTCTTGAACATTTATCAGTGTGTTTATGGATGAAGGATATCACATGAACAAATGAAAATATTCTATATCATCTTTATACAAGTACATTTAATGAACTCCCTTTCTGTGAAAACGCTTATGAATTATTGAAGACAAGACTACAGTGAGACCACAGCACAGGCTGCCATGGATCAATTAGAAAAATGCCAGAAGAAAAGTTGTTTTTTGGCTCCACAAGCTCCTGGGACCAACAGCGGTGAATACAATGAAATTGTGCCAAGGGAAGCAGATTGGAGAAAAGCAGATGAGGAAAAGAGGAATGAGTTACAAAGAGAAAAAAGAGAGATAAAGAGAGGGAGAAAGACAGAGAGTTGCCTAAAGCAAACTTGAGCATTTGGGGGCTTAGACAAACAGTAGTAATAGTTGTTAAATTACAACAGCAATAGTGGCAGAGGCAAACTGTCTCCACAAGGACAGGAAAATAAATCCTTTTTCACAGAAAATTAATGGATATCATTAATAAGAATTGGAAACCACTTACTCACTTACCCTATGCAGAAAAAGCCAGGGCAGAGAGAAGAAATGAAAGTATTCAAGAAAATAGTCATACTTTTTTTAAATACACAAACATTTTTTTTTTATGGTTTGATGAATTATTTTTTAATGGGGACTTGGGAAGTAGTTTGTGTAGAAGATCCTGCAGTGAGAGTTGGCCCGGTGGGTAATTAATGTGGCTTGTGGCTTTGTAATGTAAAGTGTTACTCTAGACACATCGGCATTAAGCTGAGGAATGGTAGATTAAACCCTGTGAAAAACCCTTAAACCACTGCGCCGCACCAGAGGTGATGTTGTACATGTTAATCTGTTAATATGCACAAGAAAGAAAATAAGAATTAATGCCGATTGTATATGTTCTTGTCTGGGCCCAGACCTGAGATTCTATAAGGAGCAATTACTGTGATGGGAAAAATACACAACAGGTATAACAACAGGGTGAAGGAGGAAGCCACAATCTACAGAAGCAGATTCAGGAAATGTAAATGTTTCTCCCCTAAGTAATTTAGTGTAATTACCATGGCAGCACAACAGCATACAGTAACCCTGCTTAGGATTCAAACCACAGCTGCATCCTGAGGGATTAGAGAGTCATGACTACCTCTAATAACAACAAAAACACCAAGTAAATAAATGAAAACTATTTGGATTTTGAATTAAACTCAAGGTTTTAATCTAATTTAGTTCAGGTAAAAATCACAGTTAGTCGCTTACGGAAAATAAAGATCATGAATCATTGTCTACAAGACTATGAGGCAATTTTGATTTCAGCTAAAAACATTCATTTGCTTCAGGGTTCTTGTGTAATGTGCAAGTATCAAAATAACAAAGCCTATACTAAAACTTAAAGAGTGTGAAGGAAAAGCCAAAATACTTTATTTGTAAGTGGCAACTATCTTAGTTGATCAATGAAGATACTTTTTGCATCTAATTACAAATCTTCAATTGAATTTTCATCAGTTGCTTCACTGTGACTATTCCGGTTTTTCTTCTCCTGGCTAAACTTTTCACTCAAAGCCAATCGATTTAAAATAACTACCAGTTCTCATAAGAAGACTTGTACAAGCTTGTGCGCCGCTTCAAGCATTTTGTTTCTCTGTAACTTGTTTGAAACATTTACCAAGATTTTACTGCGGGTGATTTCAAGTCTGTATGCATACGTTTTATTACAGGTAGGATGCAGAAAATCCAGACCGACTTCAAAACGTGAATCTCGTTCTTGTTTTAAAAACACTGGATGCTCCGCTATTAGTCAGTCTAAATAAACCTGGGTGCACATTTATTAAGGAATTCATGTCTGTGAAGATGGAAAAAAAAAAAAAACTACAAAAAAAACCAAACAAGAATCTGAAGGAACACATTTGTCTTACTTCTGTTTTCCATTACAGACTTATTCACATTGGGACAAAGCACATGATTAAGCATTCAAACTATTGCTCCTTAAAACAGCGTCAAGTGATTTGGACAATCTTACATGTGACATTTCTAGAAAGAAATTAACGTGGACACTATTTATCACTTTTCCTTCTGCTACAAAATGCTTGGAGCTTGTGTGGTAGAAGCACAGCTTCCAGCCTGTCAGGATGATTACATCTACTAAAAAGTAACAAAAGAATAAAAAAATAACATTTCAGTGAGATGGTATTAAATATGTCTTAATCTCTATTCCTCAAACAAAACATTGGGCATCTTTTTAAAAAGGTCTGCATCGTTGTTAGCATTCCTCTCAAGAGGGCATAAAAACATCACATTTAATGACATTTAATGACACTTTGACAAGTATTTATTTTTAAAAAGGTCAACATTTTTAATTAGTGTCTCAAGTAAATTTAAATGGATCAACATTTTTTGTCTATCTTTAGTCAATAATTTCACTGTTGAGCTTTTTATTCAGAACCTGAAAGCATAACTGCCCACTAAAAGCCAAGATAACAACACAGACATTTCTAAAGCCTTTTATCCATTTTGTGTCACCAACAATTGGACCTCAGAGTTCAGACAAAGGGTCCTTAACGCTGTCGATGCAAATCAACATCCTCAACAAGTTTGCCTTTCCCATTGATCGAGACCTGGTGTAAAGCAACAGGCCATGTTGGTGAATCAATATCCTTTCAACAATAATTACTCCTTTATTACCAAACTGATAAGAGTGGATCCGCATGAAAGCGGGTTGTAGTTATTGCTTGTTAATGACATGATAGGAACATTTTAGTTCTTCACCTCATCAGAGGAATCCTGCACTATATTTCCAGTCATATTTTATCAAGGGATTAAGGTGAATTTATGCATAACCACAGCATGATACTACCACCGCCGTGTTTCACAATGGGAATTGTTTTGCAATGGTGATGTGCAAGGTTTGGTGTCTGACAAATCTAACCTAGTGCTATAATTACAAATCTGACAAGAACACATATCCCTCTGTGTCCTTTACACAGCTTTCACAAAAACATGCTCCTGTTTGCAAAAACTGGAAACGGTTTTGCAACAAATCTTCCTGCTAGATAACGAGCACAACAGTGCTTTGTGTGTTCAGAGTTCGGGATACTGTTTTAAAATCTCTTCTAACCGTCTTAACTTTCTGACTGATTTCCTGACTCACATTAGTGAGTCTTCATAATAATAATTAATGTTCTTCAATTAAACTCAAGCCATCACAGAACAGATGTATTTATACCGATATTAAATTACACGCAGGAAGATTTTATTTATTTTATAGGTGATTTCTCTGGGCAATTAGTTACACTTGATTTTATTTAAAGGGTAGTAGAGAAAACACTTCTGTGATCACTAATGTATGAAACACTTCAGAATTTTTATTTGTGCTGCTGGAAAACATCACTTTATCATTCTTCTTCACATGTATGTACCGCTATTTATTGGTCTGCCACATCAAGTCCCATTAAAATACATCAACGTTTTTAAAACATGACAAATTGTGAAAAGGTTCAAGGCGCATTAAAACTTCACATGTTTCTGTAGAAAAATATCATGGTTTCCAAACATGGATAAACTTTAATTTAAAATTCCCCCACAGTCTTTTTACCCCAATATGATCACAAAGTCAGCTCTTGGTTGCTGGGCCTCATTGGCTAAATGCTCTGGTTTTTCTAATAGCAGCCATGATTCTATGTTAAAATCAACAAGTTTGGCTCAAAAGTTGCTTTTATTTAGTGAAGCTGAAGTTTCTCTCCCCAAATCTGTGGATGTAACACAAAAAAACCCATCTGCTGGTTAAAACAGATACAAATAAAAAGCGGTCAAGAGTGTCAGGTTTAACTGATTGACTAGAGCTTTGACTACTTTCTAAACCAAAATGAAAGGCCAAAAAGCACAGACTGTTTCAGAGAGAGAAAATTAATGACCACAAATCTGCAATCTTTCACACACACTACATCTGGAAATGCTCTGCAGAGGTTATAGATGACATTTATCTCCACTGTGGTTCAGGGTTGCTGTGTGACACTTCTGATTAAGTTCTGCATACTGCAATAACAGTGCTGTCACGTTCACACAGGGGGTTCTGACTAAAATGGAGACAGACTGGTTCAGCTTTTCCTCCTGCATTTGGACACCCCATTATCGCAAACTTATGGTTTTTTTTGGATGAACAAAAGCTAAGCAAACATTTATAGCCAATGGCTAAAAGTTATGTGCAACATGCACAGATATTTGGCAGCATGTGTGTTGTTGTTGTTGTGACACATTTCTGTGCTTGCCACCAGAGGTGACAATAAAAACAGCTGGCTGGGCACTCTGTCCTTCCACAACTTCTTTCCCAATCCCGATCGCTTGTTAAAGCTTAATGGAAGCCAACAGGCTGTCTGTCAGCCCGACGGACACTGAGCTGTTTGTCTCGAGGTTTCTAGCTCCAATTACAACATAACGAGGAGAGGAGAGGAACGGGGAGGCAAGCCAAGGAGAGGAGAGAGATTTTTACAGTATGTGTGCTGAAAGAAATTGGGAGGACAAGTGAGAAAATGAGACAAAAGAGATGACACAAAAGAGTTGAGAGTACAAGAGGAGGATTCAGCCAAAGAAAACAGCTTGGGCAAAAAAGAGCAGATAGGAGATGATTAAAGCAGTGAATGGAGAGAGAAAGGTAACACATGAGCAAAAAGCACTAATAGCACAAGAGCTCTAAAAGCTCTATAGCTACAAACAATACCTAACGTCAGTTTGCGTAAGTATAGTTTTACACCAGTCAACATTTAAAACACAAAGACTCTGTAGTTTAATACCTAGTTTAGTTTTTCCTTTTCTTGAAATACTTTTCTCTATGTATGTTGTTTCCACCTTCACCTCCGAAATCGTCTTGTTAGCTGTTATTTCTCTCTTGCAGCCACCTGCCCATTGATATCAAATATATTGGCATGAAGGGAACAATTTCACGTTCCAAAAACATCCACATATCAATCAGTGCATGATTTAAATTGTTAAACTAACATAAGTATTTGTACAAATAACTTAAAACAGAAAAAGAACTTCATTATACAATACGCCTCCATATTTCACATCTCAAAACATAAAAATTCCCCACAAAACTGATTTATTGTAGTATGATACGATTGTTAAATCACCGACTGGTTTTATTGTGTACTCTACCCATAGCTTCAGGATTACAACATATAACCTAATAAATCTTTAATACCCATTATCCCTTAAATGTGTCACCTGGTTACCCAGCAGCTGGTGATATAAAGGAAAACCTCATGAAGAGGACTATATCTACTGAAAGGTTTTATTTCCAATATAGAAAGTCAATGTTTTCTTGAGCAACCCTTAGTACAATATCTGACATGGCTGCAGTGTGTATAACTCAAGTTGAAGTTGCGGGTGTGACCTTTTCTAAAAGCTCTTGTGAGGTTTTTCCCTCATTAAACCAGACTTAGGCAACCCTGCACAAGGGTGTTCATGCGAAAACTGACAACATCACCCTTTACTGTGAATGCTTACTGAGTGGGAAGACTCAAAGTTTGCAATATATAGAATTGGGAATGTGTCAATGAAAGGAACCATAGAGGTATGAAAAGCTATTTAAAAGGAAATGCATTTCTTAAGATGTGAAGATCTAAATGAATGAATTACATTTAGACTGCGGAAGATTGAGAGAGCAACACTTAAAGCAGATAACAGACTAAACGTTGTATATCAAAGTTTCTGTGTTTTATGACTTTGAGCTCTCATCCCTGTCAAGTAAACTGATGGATTTAAAATGTCACATTTAAGGTAAGCAAATCATTTTGTTTTTGCTTTAAATGACTATCACATATGTGGTGTGTCATCATCTGAGCTCCCAGTATAAATAATAATAAAATCCTTATTTTTGTTTTATAACCGCTTATACTTCTTGTACATATACATACATACAAACTCAATAAGTTTCCTAAAATCCATTTATTGTACATGGCTGAGGCCATGTGAAATCACCTGCTTGGCCACTGCTTTGACTTTGATTACAGCTTGGGAGGGCAGGTGCTAACCAATTAATCTGAGAGCTATTTTGAAGCCGCCTACGGTTCGATAGGTTTCTTAATCAAAAGCCAGACCTGGAAACTTTTATTCACTTTCACAGCTAGAATACATGTATTACAATCAGGGCACATCAAACTCGAACAAAGAGACTTCACAGCGTCCCAGCGGACCCGTCGATGGCATAAGCACACACTTCTAAGCTCGATAGGCTACGACTGTGTCATGGAGCAGCAAGTGATCTGAAGGGCTTTCATCTCCACAATCCACCATTTCCATGCATAATGTGTTTATGTACGGAGTGGAAGAGGGATGCACATGCCAGAGCATGTGCACGCCACTGTGAATATGTTTGCATTGATACAGCAATATAAGTGTGTTAATAAGTAAATGTGCGCAGTGCTTCCACGGCTGAGTGACTTTGCTCATTATCCTCCTTTCCTTATTCTTTGCTTAAAGACTGCCTCTGTTTTTTTTTTTGGCGAAATTTTTATGCTTTCTACTTTCTTTGACTCAACATGCCTTGTAAATATATTTTCATCTATTTTTATTCCTCTATCACAAAACACCAGACAGTTTATCTCATGCTATCTGTCAAACTAAGACTGATGAGTATTATTTAAGTACAGAAACAAACTAATAAAGAATAAAGCTGCTTTAAAAAAAAATGAGCTCAGTTCCTTACTTGGACAAATCCCTGGTTGCACATAAACTGTGTTGACTCTCGGGGTGACTGTAAAACCCTTTACGGCCCTTTGCTGACAGCGTTTTTAGAGCTGGGCTTTAAAAAGTTTCTGGCGAGTTCTGTAGCCTATTTATTAAAAAGAAAAAAAAAATCTAAATAATAAGGTAAAGAAAAAATTTATTCAGCCTTTTATCCTGAGGGCCTGTCAGACGTGCCTTGGCTGATCAATATGGTGAAACATTTATGCACAACAGCCATTCACGTGTTTATAATTAAAATTCTGTATAATCTGCACCAGAAAAACACAGTCTTGATAGATTCAGGTTTTCCTCAAGGTTTATTAGCAGGGATAGATCAGGCTGAGAGTCAAGGTTTGCTATGATGACTACATAATCACATACCTGCATGACTCTCCTGTTGCCCTTATGATCCTCTTCAGCATATTTCACTTCTTCCTGCTACCCAGAAGAGCTTCATTTTCAATTCAGCCTCATTTATGTTTCTTTTTCATCTTTAGAGAGTAGACAGGTTTCTGAATGGGGTAAGTGAGGTAACTACATATTTGCTTCAGGCCAGGCTGTGTGTTAAAATCATCGGGGAGGGTGAGCAGCTATGTAATCAAAAGGTAAAGGCTTTTTAGTTTTCCCTTTAGAAGGCTTTTCATGACGGGTTTTCAGTGCCTGGCTCACAATCAGGAATATGTGGGTCAGCAGACTTTTTTAGTTTGTTTTCCCAAATCTGGTCAATCTTTTTTAAAAGGGAGCCTTAACAAGTAGTTTCAGCTGAATCTTATCCCAGTAAAGCCACCAGATTGTGGTGGGCAAAGTGGTGAAAGAAACTGTTTTATGTGCACATTTGCAAAAACTCTGATTGGGTTTTTCAGTGGGAGGCAGTGTTGTTTTTCTTTTTACAGTGACTCTTAAAAGTGACCAAACTCTTTTTAGAACCACAGGTTTTGCTACCTTTTTTTGTGGCATGTATTCTGTTAAATCAAACAGAAATTAAACTCATTTGTTAGGGTAATATGTGTGAAAAATAAAGATATAATAACCTTCTTGCAAAAGTATGGACACTCAGTCAGGCTTCACAGAACCAACTACTGAATATTTTCAGCACTTGTTCTTTTTGGGTACACCCCCAACATGAGTTACAGTGAATATGATTATCCAGAAATTAAGATAAACCATCTAAGAAGATTTTTTTATATATGCCAACTTACATATTTTTAAAGCCAGAATTTGAAAAAAGGTAAAATATATACATATA
>CAEFZY010072799.1:0-19256 GCA_903066815.1 Brachyrhaphis roseni | reverse complement strand
GTTCGATTTTATATAAAATGTACTCATGTAACTATATATTTTTTTTTACTTTATATACCCTATACGTTATCTTTCTTTCTGTTTTTTAATCCCTTCACTATGGAGCTTTTATGTCTGGAGTAAAGATAAAGATAGAAAGAATAAAGTATATTCTATAGTATATATATGTATGCAATTTCACTTTCTTTAATGACCTAAACTCCTTCTTAATGTGAACACCTATTTAAAAACGAAAAGGTCAAACCGTGACCTCAGTCTGCGTTCGTGCCTGGTCAACAAGCTGCTACTCGGCTTTTATTTTGAAAAGCCGAGTAGCTTGACATCACTTGACTTCTGGTTCAGACTCCTGCCACTTTCAACACATTTATGGCTCTTCAAGCTCGGTTTCTAGGCAACAGAGGACTCCACCTACTGAGACAGGGGAATAAAAAGCTTTTCCATACCAGAGATGATCACATTCATGAATATATTTCACTCTAAGTAACAAAAACTCCCTACTAAAGTGTATTAATTCAGTGATGGTTAGTTTTTGTTTACTTCTAAGGTGAGGAGTGACATCATCTATCTGGTAGCAGACAGGAAAACGCAGCTCCATCACACTGGGACCAATTAGTCAGACGAGGTGACCTAGAAAAGGGGAAATGATGTAAACAAATGCTCACTTGTTTTCTCTCATCCCAGAAGAATCTGCAGCTTTTCCACTCCTCCGATCTCCCGTCACAATAAGAAAACCCACAACTCGCTTTACCATGTTAAAAGCTTTTTTTATTACAAAAAGTACATATTAAACATTTTGCGAAGGGAATGCAGAGATGTTAATAAAACCAAGCACTGTCCCTCAGTTTGTCATTTTGTTTTAAATAAAAAAAAATGTACAAAAGTGCTTAAATGGTGCAAGTAAAGAGAAGTAAAAGGTCTATAAAAGAAGAGAGTGAAGGAAAAAAAAACAAAAACGTACATTTTATCCAAGTTCTAAAACTGCAGCAGAGCAGGAGATGCAACTACATTACACATCAGATAAAAAATAACCCACAGCTAATCAGGAACTGATTACTAGGTAGTTAATCCTGATGCGGCGTAAAACTCTGACAGTCCGGAAACCCGGCATTCCCAATGAATGAAGATGAGGTTAATAAATATTGCTTAAATAACCCACAAGGCTCCAGGGTTTCTATAAAAGTGACCCGTTAGCTCTGACTGTGAAATCTCCTCCTGAGCCTTCTGGTGTCTGTCACCAGCTATGATTATGTGTGACAAGTTAAAAAGACAGAAATGATTTCATCTCCCACTGTTTCTAATACAATCGCAACGTGTGTGAATTTTTAAATGGCACTTCCGTCAGTAATACCTCCAGACAGCTTGTTCACAGTGCTAGAGAAGTGAGAAAACTGTTGGGCACTGTAAAAGTTCGTCTGAGCTTGGTTGGTTCCTTTTCCAGCTCGGAGCAGTTTTCCCACCATCTTTGCGTTGAGATGTGTGCTACGGTGAACGTCCCTGCTGGTGTTAAGGCTACGCATGAATCCACACTGAAGAGGCTCCTCTTGCACTGACCAGCGGTTTATCGTCGACAAAAGCTCCCCGGTTATCCGCTTCCCTTTAAAAAGGTCCAAAATCTCCCAAAAGCTGTGGAACGTTATTCGCTTGACCCGTTGTCTGGTCGGGGGAATCAGTAACTGTTCTCGTGACCTGCTAAAATGTAAAGGTTGCTCAAAGCAGATGGGTTGTCGGTCGGCCGGCTCTCCAGAACCACCACCCTGACGGAGACACAGGCAGAGAGAGAGAGAGGATGTGAAAATAAAGAAGAAAGTGTTAAAGCTAACAATGAACATTTCAACTTCATCTAAATGCACTGCAGTCTTAGATTACAATGATCAGTGGAGCAAAAACTATTTATTTAACCAAACAAAACACTGATCTATTCAACACGATAAAACTGTTGCAGGTAAATTTTTCTACTGCTATGATTAGCCTGTTTAGCGTAGCATAGCTTAACAGTGTACGACTATTTTTAGTGCTGTTATGCTAACGCTATTCAACTTAAATGGAAAATTATTTAACCTTTATATACGACAAATTGCAAACATTTTCGCTCCTTTTTGAAGAGTTTTTTGTGCAATAGTCTGAGGCTGCTTTTTCCTCATTATTATTAAACATCAAATACATCAACCTACTAATGGGACCAGGATGGAAATTAGCCACTTGGTTATAATCTCAAGTATTTTCATGTAAATGCTCATCAATACAAATGTCCCACTTTAAAACAATGAATGTGGTACAAGACAAAAATATATTTTAAACAGTGTTCTTATGTTAGTTTTCAAGGTAAGGTAATTCTATTTATATAGCACATTTTCAGCAACAAGGCAATTCAAAGTGCTTTACGTGAATTAGAAAGAAAAACAACAAAACAACAGAGCAAAAGAAGAAAAAAAGACAAAACAGAGTTGACAAAAAAAGTCTGTACCTGCAGGTCAAAGCTACACATCAGAAATCAATATGAAAATTCTGATCAATGCATCTCTGCTAATATGACTTGCCTTGATTGATTTTAATGTTTGTAAATTGTTTTAAGTCAAATTATATTACAACTACTACAGGTTAGCAGAGACTAGATAGTTTCATCTTGTTTCCTCTTTCCCTTGAATGTTTCTTTGTTCCTCAAGCTTCCACTCTGCAACAGGAAGGACATAAATGTTGCGTTTCCACCATCTCAGACAAGCGGCTGTTGAATCAAATGAGGCAAACACTAGAAACTAAACTGTCCGAAACTTATCAAATCACTAAATATCAAAATTGTCTTAACTTTACAAAATAAACAAACCTACAAACAGGGTTCAAAAATTATAAACAAACGAATCTGACGGCTTTCTTCCAAAAAAAGCATTCTGATAATCGAACTGCTCTGCCAGCTTAACACTAGACATGTAGGACGTGGCGAGTGTATCACTCTGTCAGTGTACAGACAACAGTCATGCATGTTAAGCAACAGTATGATGTCAGATCAGGATGGGGGTCACTGCACCGTCAGATACAATCTGTCTCGTGGTGACAGGAGAGCAGCTTAGCCGCAGCCTATACTGTCCGTTCCATTAGATGAAATTACAGAGCCGTGGAGACACATAAACCAGGCTGGCAGTGCCCATGCGTCGGTGAATAAAACATGGGGGGTTGGGCAGCGGACGGAAGACTTGCTCTGGTGCCACGGGCTTCGTTAGGCGCCAGCCGCAACCCCACGGCACTCCTTAGAGATCCACCTTCACCCAGAGCATTGGGGTGGAAACTAAATCATCTTACTTTAACTTCTAAAGTTCACAACGTCTTTCCCAAAAGTGACTTTGTTGCACATTAATACTGAAAACCCATGTTTCCCTGACAGTCGAATATGAAGCAATGATTTGCAGACTGATGAGGTCAGCAGTTGATTATTCAACTCGTTTACTTATTAAACTGGGAACAGCTACTGTCTGATAACATCTGAGGATTAAGGTCACTGTTCCTGAAGCTTTGGCTGGAGCAGATAAAAAGATATTTTGATACCAAGACAAAAGGTCAGCAGACCGTCAAACCTCGACTGCGCTTAAATGCAATCGTCAGACGCAACCAAGCTACTCCATTTTGTCAGCAGAACTGGTTTCGTCTTTACTCTGGCATCTTCCCTGCTAAGAGTAAAGTTGTTGTTTTCTTTGGTTTTGTGATTGTGAGCCGTGTAAAACAGATGAACTATTGAGGCAACAGACCTGATGCAGACGTGTGTAAATCATCTCACAGAAAAACTCAAATGTCAAAAAAATGAGGGGAAAATGCCAAATCTTTGTAAAGAAAGGCAATAAATATGAAGAGTGAGGCTAAATCACAAATCGCAGAAGATAAACGGGAACTTTTTCTAGGTAATGGAAACCAAAGAGAACCAAGGGAAAGTTAGAATCTAGAGACGCAGAGTTGATGGAAGTAATGAAACAAAGTCTACCGAACAGTGAAGAGGGTGACAAAAAGAAAACTATTTTAAAACAATTTGCTAAAAATGTATCTTCACAATGTCAGGTAGATTTGTCCTAATCGGTTTTGTTTATTTGAATGTCAAACTACATTCATGCACACCAATGTCAGCCGTAAATAATTGCGCTAACCTGTCGGATCCCAAGAGGCGGAAGACTCTGCTTAGATCAGAAATCTCCTGAGTCACCTGGAAATTAAACAAGACAGGATTTTTAATTGACAATCTGACACACTGAAATAGTAACAGAAGTAGTATAAGTACATTAAAAAAAAAAACCTTTTAACTCCAAAGAGGCAAAGTTTTTGCATAGATGACAAAGTGTACTTAAATGTGTAAATAACAACACATCTCTCCAAAACGTTTGATGCTCTAACTGAATAGAATCAATAGAATCTGCAAAAATTTATAACAGAGTCTGTAAAGAGTCTTTTTAATACCTTTTAATGCCATTTAAGACAATTGCAAATGAAATTTAAGACCTGTACCACAAAAGAAAACTTCATATTTTATAGAGTAGTATTGCCAATCTTTTTTCCACATAAGAACGGGTCCCACCACTTCACATTCCCAGGAAAACCTATTGCAAAGTGCAGAAGAAGCCTTTCAAAAGTCTCAGTTGCTGACATGTCATGAATACTTGTTGACAAACGTGAGATAGAGGATGGGCGACACCTGCAAGGTGTAAACCCTTGGCCCGGGGAGAGACCTGATCTGTTTAAGTCTCAAACAACTACAAGGTCTTGGGTGTTCATAGGAGCATCCACCCGAGACCGGCATGGATCGCCAGGCCTGACCCCCCCCACTACCCTACTTTAATGTCTTATGAGAAGAATCATAACGAGACAAAGACTGAATTATTTAGTGCCGCTCCCCGTAGCGTGACAGGTTGTGTTTATGAGCGAACATGAATTTTACATGGCTGCTGACATTTTTAAAATCCTTTCTATGTGATAACTGTAGAGTTGGGCTGGGCACACACTTGGAAAAGACCTTTTAGTTTCAGCTGACTGCTCCAGGGCCAGCTCCGACACAGGCGGTGTTCCTACGGGTCGCCTCTGCTGTCGTATCCGCTTTCATAAAAACAACGCTTCACCTCCCTGTGATCTCTTGAACTTTTATTGTGTGGTTTTGCTTGACTCGTGATCGGGTTCACACCGAAGCCCTCCGTGAAAAGGAGAGCAAATTCATTACTTCGGCTGGACACAAAGACACTTTGTCCGGCTCCACCTGAGAGCAAACGGCTAGGGATCGGCGACGCTCATTTCAACGAGACCCGAAGGCTCGACCGTTGAGACAAAGAGATGTTTGTTCATTTTTCCAGCGAACAGAAATAAAATGTTGACTAATGTTAGTTTTAGGTTCCTAATAGAGCCGAGCGGTAAATAGATTTTTATGAAAAATCTGCATTTTTGTTCACCAATGCCCTCCTTTGGGTTTTCATCCTACCATCTTGCAACTATTTTTTGGACTTTGAATTCAGGTCAACTCACAGAAGTAAAAGTCAGCTTTTGAAAATATTTTTATTTGTCATCTGTAACGTCTTTTTAAGAAAAAAAAGCTAGAAATTGGGATTGGTAAGAAAAAAGATTCATAGTTCCTGACATAATTAGTAAATGGAGATGATGAACTAGTGAAGACTAAAGCAATCATGCTAAATCTGCTTTTTACCATCTTTATGGGTCCTTAAATGGCTTCACCCAGCCTTAGTGGTTTTGTTGTGTCTTACCTCATTGGACTTGAAGCTCTTTCCCTGCATGCCATGCTTCCAGAAGGCCAGGACGCTGTCATGAAGGCACACTGCAATAAACGAGCACGAGTTAACTCACAAACAGGCATAACTCGAGGAAGCCAACGAGACATAGGAGACTTGACAAAACCCAATGAAAACACCCAAAAAAATGGTTTCGACTAAAATTGTAAAGGTCCAAGACGAGAAAAACAACAGCAACTGGAGTTGAAATCCAGCGAGTAGCCACGTATTTCTCACCAACCTCAACATTCAATATGGCTGCCACACGTGAATGGTTTCCACTAATGTGAAAGCAGACTGAAATCTTACCGACAGCTCCGATGCAGAAGTCAAAGCTGAGCTCAGAAGCCAGTTTCTTGTTGGACTTCAGTTTGCCCTGAAGATTGACGATCTTTACATTTTCTGGGAAAAACATTTTTTGAAACGGTTACATTCATACATATGAATCTAATCTTTGGGGGGCGGGGGGGAAAAAGGCAATTTAAAAGAAGTAACTATAAAATGTAAGGCTACTTACGGTCTAAGCACACCAACACGGTGTCTCTCTCCAGCTGTGTGACATGAATCGCATCCACTTGCTGATCAGCTGAAAAGGCAAAATGGGAGAATAAATAAATATCTAATTTTAGTTTGTTTGGTTTATTAGTTGATTTCAAACATAGTTAGAAAATAAAAAGCAACAAAAAATTATGTAATATTGATAGAGCTGGGTGATCTTTTCATACCAGATCTGATCTTAAATTTTTTTTATTGCTTTATTTTCTAAAAAAGAAATTACAAATGAATGAAGTTATATCAGAGCATAACTTCACAAGATGCTCATCGTTCCTCATTTAAATTTTTTGATATTTTTAATTTTGGAGTTGTCATAAAATTACAACTTTATTCTGGTGACACTGTAACCGTAACTATATTCTTAAAAAAAAAAAAAAAAAAATCCAGATTTTCCAAAAATTTAATTTATTGCCCAGCCCAAAGTACAGAATAATGAAATAAATAGAAATTTAACACTATTTACAGTATATACTAAATATTTTAATATCTGAAATGTAGTGGAAATCCTATCTCAGTGTCCCAACAGAACACAGTAAAATTCAACAAACACCAATACAAACAATTGTAGTGTGACAGAAATTGTGCGTGTTAAGCCTAGCACACTGTCACACTAAAAATATAGATATAAAATGATGACAACAAGCCAAAAGGTAACACCTGACTTACGTGTTCCCTCTGTGAACCAGGAGGAACAAGAGTTCAGGTTGATGGTTTCAAAGTGGACCACCTGGCCCTGCTCTGTGGCCTTGCTGATGGCGACACACACCAGCGGATACTCTTGTTCTGGGACCACCAGCATCTCAAACACTTTGAGCGGACTGGGAACGGGGAACTCAAAGTGCTACGTCGGAGAAAAAAACCCAAAAAACACAGGGTTGGACTCAGGATTAGTTTGGCGATTAAAGGTTCTTAGAAATCCTTCCGACATTTAGCAGGTGAAGAATTGGTCGAGTTGAGCCTCGATACAAATTCCTATGATAAATATTTACACCTGCTCACATGCTACGTGATTGAAGTAATGAAAAATGATTATTTTTAAGTGTAAATGAAAGTGAAAGATGTATTTTAACTGCGGGAGGAAGATAACTGACCTTGATGAGCATAAATCTCTGCATTGGCTCGTACCACTGCAGAAGGACAATGCCAGACTGAAGAGCTCCACACAAGTACTTGTGGCCTGTATACGGGTTTCTCACTGTGATATTGAAAGAAAGACGGTACTATGCTAGATAAGACATGTTTTCATAGGATCTTTTATAAACAAAATACTTTTAAATGCTGAAGTAAAATCAGAAAAGTAGAGAGTTGTTTGGAAATGGTTGTAACCTATAGAAACACTATGACTGATGAGTCGGTAAGAAACATTCACTCACCAATGCAGCATTTGTGACAACCTTTTGTGTCAGGGATCTTGGTTGTCAGGGCAAAGCGCCTGAGAAGAAAAACCGTTAAACATTGCGGTGAGCAAAAGTTTCAGGTCAGGTGACAAAAACAATAAGACGATCAGGGAAGTGGGAATGTTTGACATTTCCAGTTCTACATCAGCCACCATGAAGGTGAAGCAACAGGGCTGGCCATCTCACCTCGGCAGAATCTTGTCTGGGAAGCGGTGCGTCTGAAACTGAGCTGCGAGGCCGGGCTTCTTCAGCTGCTCAAACAGCCCAATCAGATTGTGAGAGTACAGCTGGAAGGATCTTCCTAAAACACACACAAAAAAATCCACCTGTTAACTTCACAGCAAAAGCCAAACATGTCAAGAAGTAAACAGACTTTTAATTCAAACATTAATTATTCACCATCCTAACAAACTGTCTTTACACATAAAGAAGGTTAGACGTGAACAGAAGGCAAAACCAGCAGTGTTGATGATGATGATGATGATGATGTGAAGCATGATTACCTTCTGATGAAGCCAGTTAGTAGAATATCAAATCAAGCCAGGCGATAGGAGGATGGACAGAGTCCAAGGGAAGAGGAGAAGAGAACAGAGGTTAAGTATACCCAGGCGCAAACTGCTAAAGGTAAAACCGCAAGTAGACCTAACACTATGTAATCTCATCCTCGGTTGTTAAACCGAGCAAAGGATCGGCTCTTAGGAAAGACAGTTTGGTTTCAAATGAAAGCTCATTTAAGGTTTCTCATCAAACATGGCACACCAATCCTAAAAAAAACAAGCTAGACTTGGTTGCACTGATGGGGTGAGATTGTAAGCGAATAACAAAAAGCGCGTAAATACATTTACTCTTCACAGAAACAACAGGGTGGAAGGATGTGAGTCACCTCTGTGTTACTTTACTATAGCAGCTGCAATAGTGACCCTTATGGCAAACAGCAGGAACAGATATCTTAAGGCTGCGCATACGGAGTGACTGTGATGCCTTCAGGTGCAGCCAGATAACACAGAACAAAGACGCAGACGGTTATATCAGAGGGCAGGGAAGTAGGAGTGATGGGTTCTCTGCTTACCGGACAAAGACATCAGGTTGTTGTTGATAACATACAGCCATGTACACTTCCTTGGGAAGAGCTAGAAAAAAAACCCAAAAAAAAAACAGACAAAAATGAGTGTGAAAAGTGCAGTTTAGCATTAGCTCTAAAGGAGAAGAGTAAGAAGAAATTCTCACTAGAACAGACCAATTGCAGCGTAGAAATTTATGATATACAATGTTTAATCCATCACCCTCAATGTAAAGAGTACAACTTAAAACCTATAAAAAACATGGCCATCCATTAGGGAAGCAGCCAAACTTTGACAGAGAGGCAGAGAGCAACAGTTTGGGTGGAGAATTAATTAATAGACATACAATCCACAAATCTATCTTAATCTCTATCTTCATGATGGAGTGGAATCTCTATTTAGCCACAAAATAAAAATAAAACCTTAATTTAAATCGAGTAAAAGGATCTGTTTACAAATATCAACATTTACATTCAACCAGACATTGATTAGTTTTAAAAGCATTAGAGAATAAAATAATAAAAAATAAGGCATGGAGGAAAAACACCACACAAATGGAAGAAGATATTCTGCTCATTGGAGGCCAAAATGGAACCGTCTGGCAAAATAAATAAATAAAAAAACATTATGGTAAAAACTAAATGCTCAGAGTGTAAAAATGGTGGCAGCATGTTTGTTTCCAGCATGGATACGAAACATGGTGACAAAACATGAGTTGATCTGGATTCAGATTTTCATTCATAAAAAAAATACACTGTATTGTTGTAGATTCTATCATTTTCTCCATCTCTTTCAGCCTACTTTTTAATCTGCTGACACGCACACGCCACAGCTTACACAACCATGTTTATGTATGACTGACGCCAGTCATACATAAACAGACTGAAACCGATTAGACAACCCTTGGAGGGTACAGATTGCAGAAGAGAATAAAAAGCTAAACTCGCCACAGTCTTTGCCTCACTTGGTTTCATCCATAAGGTGAGCTAAGTGTGGCCCCAGCGCTGGATGTAACATTTGATCATTTTTTTTGCATTAAAGCCTGTTTATATATAACCAAATCTCATTATTCCTCAAGGTAATTTACACTTAGGGGTTCTGGTCGGGTCCTGAAACTGGTTAACGGATCTGGTGGAGCACAGAGACAAAAATGAATGAACTCCAACAGTATGCACTTCCTTCCACAAATAATCTGTCCCAAGATCCCATTAAAAACAAAGCAAGCCCTGACGTTTGTGGTTGTGACAAAACAAGGTATGAATACTTCTACAGGCTTTATAGTAGGCCAGAATTAAAGTTAATTTTTTACTGCAAAATATTTGAAATTGTTAACATTGGGTATCATTTTTTAAGGAAATAAAAAAATAAATCTCTTTACATGTGATTACATGGTCAAGTTAAAACCCTAAGCTGTAACAAAAAAACATCTCGTCTCAGTGGATCGTCTCCAGATTGGGTTTCCATCTACTTCTTCCAGATACTTATTTTGAACAGAGTCATCTGGAAACATTTAGATCCTAATCGCACACTCTGCTACTTTCCAATTCGTGGAAATCACATCAGCACAGTTTTACATCCTGCTAAACAAAGCCATCAAATAATGCAAAGCAAAAAAAGATAACTTAGCAGAAGTTTGTTTGGGTATAGTATGAATAATCACTACTAACAGTAGTGTCAAAACTGAGAAGTTAATAGGAAACTAAATTAATTTAAAAACTGAACGAATTATGTCTCAGTTGGATTTTAGCTGATGTTACCTGCTCCATTGTTGCTTCATGCAGCTCGTTAAGATTTAGCGTGTAGATGCCGTCCTCTGTTCCAAAGATGAGGTACTGATCTAAAACAAGAATAACGAAGTTTAGTTAAAGCATAAAACTCCCGAAATCAGCAGAATGTGCTGTATTTACCTTTGGTGTCTGGGTGAATCCATGATGTGGCACAGTTGATTTTCAACGGGCAGCCATCGAACACTTTAGAGAAACAGGCTCCCATCTGCAACAGAAAACAGTCCAGCTGAAAACAGGCAGCATCTGCTGCAGCGAAGCGCCAAAATGTCAGCGAGGAATTAATGAGCCAGAGTGGAACCGAACCACAAAGCTGAAAGCTATTCGGACCCCAAATATCTGCAGAATGTGCAGCAGCAATTACAACGAGAGTTTAATAACAGCGTAAAAAAAAACCAGGCCGGAACGGCTGAGCAGAGACGGTGAGGGACAATGAAGATGATTGACTCACCAGTACTTTAGGAGTGGGTGGCAGACCGTTTATTGCTGGTTTCTAAGAAGGAGCAGAGGAAACAAGAACAATAAGATAACAAAACTGCTGGAGACCCAAAGTCAAGACGAGTCTAAGCCGTAATTTAGCTCTGGTCTCAGCGAATGAGGCGTTAAATGAACAATGTGAATAGTTTTGAGGCACGACCAGCAGGACTAAATGCCAAAACTAAATGTAAGGCACTGGATCTGATTTTTTTAAAAAAGCTCAACTGTTTTGTTCTTCATTTCATAAAGTTCAACTCATCCATTATATTGATTTATTACACAAAGTGAAACAAATTTAGTCTTTATTTATTGTCCCTTTGATGATTATGGATGATAACAAAAACCCAACATTTCTCAGAAAATTAAACTTCTGCCAAACATCAGCAGAGATGCTTCTGAAAAGTACGATCGTTTCTATGCACTCAGTACTTGATTGGGGCTCTTTTTGCATAAATTACTCATTACTGCGATGTGGCATGGAGGAGATCAAGCTGTGGTTCTGCCCAGGTTGCTATGGCAGCATCCTACATGTCATGGGCATTGTTGGGTCTGGTGTCTCTTTCGAGATGTAAAGCATCTTCCTTTGCCCTGTTGCACTTTTTCCTTCCACTAAGCTTTCAATAAACATGGTTGGATGCAGTACTCTGAATAACCAGCTTATCCCCTCCTCCTGTCAGCACTCGTCTCAATGATTGTCCTACTGACCCACACTGAGACCATTTAGAAAACATATCTTTCAACTCACAGGGAAGTCCTTTTTCTCCTTCCGGTGCTGTGGTGTTGGTGTGGGACCATCTCCATTCAGACTTCCATCTGAATCATAATCTGTCACATAAAAAGGCAAGTTAACCGAGGGTTTGAGCATGGAGTGGTCAGTCATCATCAAGAAGCAATTTAGTGTGTAATTCCTACAATCACAGCAAATTGGTCTACATTACCTTTAGATTCACATTTAATTGAAGCTTGTAAAAATAGAGGAAGTTTGAATTTAGAGACAAAAATAATTCAAGAATACTAGCGATGGGGAAAAACCCCCCCCAAAAACAAAAGAACAGCACAAAACGCAAGTCACCCCCTTCAAAGAAGTAAAAAGACTCACCGGCATCAGAGGAGTGAGATAAGTCACCAGGGCTGCTGACACTCGCTGACAGGAAGTCGGACGATGAATGCTCCGCCTTGTTGCTCTGTTCAGGTGTGCTCTGTCTGCGGGCGGCCTGGCTGGGGCCGTTTTCTGAGTTCGGGAACCGACGAACTGTCAGCGACCTCTCCTCGCTCAGTCCTAGCTCCTCCGACGGGCTGCTTATTCGCGGCTAAGGAAACAAACAAACAAACAAAAAAACTCCAGCAAAACGTTTGCGTCTAGTCACAGTACAAACTGGAGAACGACAGAAGAAATACTGTCTGACCTTTGGCGGCAGAGGAGGAGGTACGCCTGGTTTAAGTGTTGACCTGAAATAGAGTTTTAGACAAAAATATGTTCAATACGGAAATGTATGCTTTTCTCATGAATGTATGCAAACATTTATGCACATGACTTACAACTCAACTTCTTCAAAGGCATCTTCCAGATGGGCGATGTGTCCACTGTGGATGATGGACAAAAAAAGAATCAGTGTGAAGTGGGTAACTCTATAGGCTGAGGTACTTCCCCTAAATCTATTCTTTACACAAAAGGGAGAAGAAAAATAAAAAAGAGTTACACTATAACTTATTCTTGATTTGAAGACAATAATCTTAATCACAAATAAATTGAAAAAGATTTATTCGAGATTGCCCTGAAAGTGTTTGGACCACTTAAACCTTTTCAGTGCGTTGTCATTTTATGTGATGCATCAAGACAAACTATTAGGTAATATAATATGTACATATTATGCCAATTATTATCTTTTGAATATTTGGAAAACCTAATACTAAAATTTGACATGAGTGTGAGTGGCTAAGTCAAAAGGACTAGATTCACAAACTGAAAATAAATAAAAACTTCAATAGACCCTGCTTGAGGGAGATACATGATTTTTCACTCTTATATTGTTTTAATTCTGTTTACTGTGGTGTGAATTTGCCTCCATTGAGTTTAAAAAAATAAATAAATAAAGCAACAGTCCACCTGTGTGTGACTTATCAATATAAACCAAATGTATGGATTTGAAGAGGCATGAATACAAACTCAAACTCTTTCAAATTTCAATTTATAAATTTTAAAACAGCTTAATTGCCCTGTGACTTCCCAAAGATGCCATACTTTGTGTAACTCTTGAAGTTTGTGGTTGTAACATGACAAAATGTGAAAAAGTTTAAGGATGCGAGAACTTTTGCAAGACACTGTAACCCTAAACTAACAGCAAACTCCCATATCAACACGGGACACAGCATCACGCACTCTACCGCCACACCACACATGCTACAAGGATGAAACTTGTGGGAGTTGACTGCTTAAGGCAAATACAAAGAAAAACAGGGAAGTGACAGAGCAAAGCATGAAGTGGCTAGTGTAAGGTAGGACAACTGTCGGTGTTACCGTTGAAACAATTCATCCTCAACGCTTTTGAGAAGGCTCCTTCAAAGGACAACAACGGTGAGAGACAGGCAAAAAGAGGACAGAGAAAAGTGGAGGGGAAATAAACAAAAAGTCAAAGTACACGGACAAGTGAGAAGGAGTTTAAAAGACCAACGTAACATCCTGAACTCCAGGCAGGGAGAGTGATAACTACCTGCATTAAAACACACTGACTAAAGCAGGTTAGTATTATAAAAACGAGACAATTTAGTAGAGAAGAAATATAGCAAGAAATCAATCATGCGTTTGATCCATTAATGTGAATTAGTCTCAAAAGGTGCATTACATCATGAAAGCCAGGTAGTGAGTGAGGCGGAGAGTAAATACGAGCAGTTCCCATGACAACAGTTTCCATAGAGTACCTGGTTGTTATTCCTCCATCTGCAAAAGGGCTCCATGGGGAAGGGAAGTCATTATCTTTATTCACATCCTGTGGAGAGGATGTGAATAATGCATTCAGACAGAACTCTGTTTTTAAAATGCATACAGTTAATGCCAAAATTATTCATACCGCTTAATGATTTAGAACTGAAATAAACTTAATTTTGCCAACTTGCTTTTTCTGACTAGAAATATTACTAGCATTTAAAGGGAGTGAAAACATACAAAAAACATGTAAAAAGCAGTCATAAGAAGAACTTTACTGCCTTGTTGCCACCAAAAACTTTTGACTACAAATACTTACGGACATATTCTGTTGTTTAATTTTAGATAAAAACTTTTCCCCCAAAAAAAGGTTGCTTTTTAAACAATATATTTAGACGATGCCTGTAATTTCTAATATTCCTGGCTGTATTATGCTAATTTTGTTAGGGGTATGAAGAAGTTTTGGCTTAACTTTATGTTTCCAAAAGAATTACCAAGTAATAATTAAAAAAAAAAAAATATATATATATATATTGATTTTAACTAGCCAACCATATATATTACCATTTCAGAATGAGCTTCAGTTTCCTTTGGGAGAAGAGGCGCCTGAAATTGGACCTTGTCAACTGTGAATGGAAAAACATCGTCTTCAGTTGGGTTTCCTTTTTCTCACCTTTAACACTAGAGGGCATCAGCACTCAACACTCAAGGCATGCAAATATTACCAACAAGTCTCCAGTGTGTTGTTACCCGGTGCTTTGATAAACACCACAGAGAACATAATGAACAAAAAAGAAAAACCCCAGGCAGGAACAAATCGAAATACGTTTGAACTGCTTCTGGTGATTCGAGGAGCAGCTGTGTGGATTAAAGCTTTGCACTGCAAAAACACAAAATCTTTCCAAGTGTTTTTGGTTTAGTTTCTGGAGCAAATATCTCAGTAAACTTGAAATAAGACAAATAAGACGTGGATGAAACCTTGCCGCAAAAATATTGCAGCTTTTTTAAGGAAGTAATTCCTTAAAATTGCAGTGGAAGTTCCAGTGGGAGTAGTACTTTTTATCAATATTAAGAAATTATTGACTTAAACCAAGCTCTTATATCTTTATGAAATGTTATTTGCAAGTTAGTTTTGTCTTATTTTCAAGACATTTGAACTAGAAAGTAGGCCAAAAAAATACTTGGAAAGACTTTATGATTTTGCAGTGTAGTTTGGGGTCTAAAAACAAAGAGGATCTGTTCATACTGGAAATGTTGAAACAATAAAAAAAATGTTGAAAGAAATCCTCTTAGTTTGGGTTCTGGGTCACATTGCATCAACCATCTAATCCAGTAGGAGAGGCTGCTTTAGAGTCCAGAATAAATGCAATGTTATCTTGGGTGGGAAAAAAAAGTTCTGCAATACCTGCCAATACATAATCAGCTTCCCGCTAACAGAGGAACTTTGTATTTAACCTTTCAGAGCAAAGATTTTCAAATGTTTCCCCCTTTGAGGCTGATCATGTGGAAGAGCTGCAGGTATTTTAAAAACACAGAAGTGAGGCGCTACCCAACGAAGCTACAGATGAAAGCTTTTAAGCAAAGCAGAGGGATCAGGTTTTCACATGCGAGTAAAAACGTAACTTGCGTGTCAGCACCTTATTAGTCATCTCTAAATTTATAGTAGCTTCGCCATTGTGACAAGAATAGAGACGTCACAGACCCGCATCACTTATCTTTCATCAAGCTACAGCCACATTAGGCAACGTCTCCATGCAGAAAACTCATCTCAAGTGTCACATGAATTTCAAACCTAAAACTCTGGTATGTCATTTTTTTAATACAGTACAAGTTTGGGAACTAAAACACACTGTCTCACTGCACTGCCACTAACCTGCATCCCCCCTGTTTCCCTCAGAGTCACTAGGACTCGAGACTGGATGGTCAAGGCCTGTTCCACTGTTCGCTTTGTGAAGGAGGGAAGGTCAGATAATAATCAGACAATGAGATACAACAGCAGATCTATGATCGCACTAAAGGTAGTGAAGATATGAATGCTGACAAACAAATGTGACATCAGACAGCTTCGCCAGTGCCAGACACCCAGGACGTGATTAATGGCTGCGACCTGCTGACAATCGAGACACAACACAGGGTTCTACCTTTTCTACAACAATGCAACAACTTCCCTGAAGGGTGTGGAAACAATAAGATGACACTATTAAACTGGATCGCCAGCTCACTTTGGTGTATCTGAAACTGAATTCTACTAGTGACCTTCATGACCCTTCAGACAAGCTCTTAACACAATCACGGCTGGGTATTAAGAGTCAATCTCGATTCTTTGGGTCACAATTTGATTCTGTTCCATATTGTTTTAAATACTTTGATTTAGTAATAAGAAGCCTACAAATAATTAATTGAAGTACCTATTAATAACTTTATGTACTACTTATTTTTAATGTTTCCTGCCCATATTAGCAGCTGTGGTGGTATACATTACTTTATCAGTCTATGCATTAACATAGGTTAATGAAAATAAAACAGTAACACAATAACACTTGTGCTCAATATAGAGTACAAAAGTTAGAACATGACACTTTTCACTTCTGATACCGATGTCTGAGGTTTAGTACTGCGATGCAGAAAAACGATGCTTAAAATGTTTCTCTTTTAACATACACAAATGTACTGAATTACAAATGCATTTGACAACTGTGTACCAGTACAACACGCTTTATAGCTTCACAATCTCGGTTAGACGTATAAAAACATCACAACTTCAAATTAATGTGTTCTGTAAGTGAAATGAGGAGTAGAACAGCCAATTTAAAATAAATAATAAAGAAACTGACAAAAACAACAGGTTAACTGCAACAAGCCTCCTTTCAAATAGTTCAGAAAGTGGAATTAGAAATTCTAAATATAACGTAAAATACATAATAAAGCATGACGTCCCAAGGCAGAGCATTAGACAGAATAGATCCGCCCTTATGGATCGGGTACATCGTCATACCCGATTTACAATGTTTTTCAATATCAAGATCAGTACAGATATTAATATTGGATCAGCGCATCTCTAAAGACAGCACTACATTAAAATTAAAATCAAAAGTATGTAAACGTAAACAATTGTCCTTCTCTTGTGGAAATTGAGATTATTCAAAAGAATTGATTTGACTTTGAATCAAACTGTGACCCAAAGAATCAAAGTTGAATTGAGAGATTCTGAACAATAACCAGCCCTACACACAACTAGAAACAGTGGTTTGGAAACATGCCAGGCGCTGCCACGAGATTAGTGGGATGACTGTCAGAAAACTCACTGGGCTGACTGTCACAATAACTGGTGATGTCACAGATGCACAACCGGAGCGGGCGGAGTTTGGCTTTGTGTGTGTGTGCACTTACAGTCGATCTCGGAGCGCGTCCTCTCCACTTTAGGGTGTTTGTTGGTGGAACGGATGGTGTGTCGGACTACAGGGACAGGCTGGAAAACATTACAAACGAGATATTAAAGTAGCAAGCATCTTTGAAATGATGCAATAGTGAAACTGTACCAACTTGAATCACTTGGGACGGTTGTGACATTTTCTTTTGAAATAATCTCAAGAAATAATTTGGAAACTTTGCCAGTCAGTCATGCACTGCTGAGAACTGCGTTTCTTCTGCATCAACGCATTAATATGCATCCCAGAGGCTGGCTGTTTGTTACAAGCTCCATTGCTTGCAGTCAATAGCCTTTGGGTGTTTTTTTTCTTTCTTTTTTCCTTTGCCATGGCCAAGACAGTGCTGCTGCTGTCAGTGTGAGAAATGTACAATGGCCTCTTAAATGGTGCTGGTACCACCTCTTTGGCTGCCACAAAGATGTGAGATGTGATGTAGACCCCATTTGGAATAATAATAATGTCACTGGGGAGATTCAATAAGTCAGGGGGCCTTAAAGGTGCGGAAATAACTGTAGGAATTATCTGTTTTTGCAAAGACTGTGTTCTATGACTGTATTTTTTATATTATGTAAAGCACCTTTAACAATCTTGTTGCTGAAATGTGTTACACAAATAAAGTTGAACTTGAAAGATACTTGAAAAGAAAATACGTGGTAACACTTTATTTGACCGGGTGTGCATAAGACTGACATGACACTGTCAAAAACACCACCCGTCATGAACATGAAGGAGTGTTTATGAATGTTTATGACTTGTTGTGAAGTGTGATTCGGTAAATAATTATTACACTATTAATGCAAAGTTGCCAATTGCAATGGTCTTTTTATATAAATTTTAATAGAACGTTTAATAAAACCAAATATTTCAAAGTTTACACTTTTAATGTTACATTTAATGCAACTTAAATGTTGCATTAAATGTAACATTTAAGTTGTTACATTTAACAACTAAATGTTAAATGTATTAACTTTGCATTAATAGTGTGCCCATTTACCGAATGACACTTCATGACAGTTATAGATATTCATAAAGACTAGGCCGCCTTGCAAAAAGTACTAATACTCCTTTAACTTGTTTGCACTCTGTAATGCTGCAACCACAAACTTTCACATGTTGCTGAGGTTTCCGCTGCATATGTTATGGGGTCTAAAAAATGCACCTACTTTTGCAACACAGCACAGAGAATGTTCATTTTTAACAAGTCTAATTTAATTTAGGCTGCTAATTGAATGTAGGTAGACTTTGGTTGGCCGTTTCTGACACATGAATGTACAATGATCTAAATAATTCCTGCTAATAAAATACATCCCCAAAACATGATGCCGTCAGCGCCATGTTTTACCATGGGATGGTGCATTTAAAGTAAAGTTAAATATTTACCACCATAAATTGTGTTTTGTAAGTAGGCCACTTCACAATTATGAATTGATTTGGGTTCATCAATCACATAAATAACTAATAAAACATACAAATGTAAGTTTGTGGTTTTAGTATGACAAAATTTGAAAAAGTGAAGTGCACATGAGCAAAAATCCACATTACATCAATGTCATCATCGTCCACTTCGCTGTAATTTTGGTGGTTGTCCGGGTTGTTCATCTTATCAAGCAGATCAACAGCAAGCCTCCTCGTTAGCCCAGTCTGAGCCACATACACATGCTGGCAAAATAAGCAGGAAGAAAGACATTGTTTTTAAGATTAGCAGTTGAGAATGCTAGTTATTTTAGCATCACTTTCACTACTGTCCAGAATAATGACCACATAAAGAAAACTCCAAAACTACATAGCAGGAACAGGTATTCTTAGAGGCCGTTACTGTGGGATCAAAGAAGAGTATTTTTTTAGGGAACCGTATAATATAAACAAAAACCTAAACTATATATA
>CAEFZY010072796.1:0-22302 GCA_903066815.1 Brachyrhaphis roseni | reverse complement strand
AGGCACCAGCAACTCCCGACCCCATTAGGGACAAGGGTGAACAGAAAATGGATGGATGGATGGATGGATGGATGGATTTTAGTTTAGTTTCACTTGAAATAAGACAAAACTAACTTACAAGCAATTTTTCAGAAAAATATGCAAGCTTGTTTTAAGTCAATAATTCCTTTATATTGATAAAAAAATGTCCTGGTTCCACTGACAGATCATTTAACTTTCAATAATAATTTTTTCCCGTTTTAAGTGAAAAAATCTGCCAGTGGAACTAGCACCTTTTCATCAAAATAAAGGAATTACTGACTTAAAAGAAGCTCCTACATTTTGCTGAAAAGCTACTTGTAATTTAGCTTTGTCTTATTTAATCACTAATTTATTTGCACTAGAAATTATATGAATAATACTTGGCAAAATGTATGTTTTTTTTGCAGTGTAGGATTCACAGTACAGACCCAGGACACAGAGAAAATTAAAACAAGATGTTTATGGTAATATTTGACTCTTCTTTTTGTACAAAATGTAAAAATAAGGATGTACCTAAAAATCTATTCATGGAAGAATCAGAAATCTCGTTGACTACGATTCAGAAGTGATATAAAACGTCCCAAAATTGATAATTATTTACAAACAAGCAAACAAACAAAAAACACTAACTGTTGGCATCCATTTTGTAACTATCCGGGACGTTCTGACGTCACCGGGCAGCCGACAATGGAACGTGCGCATGCGCAGAAAGAACCACAACGAAAAGGAAAAAGCGAGAGGTTCAACCGTCGTCGTCGTTGAAGGCAAACATTCCGACTATTTCTTTTTACTGACTTCTGAGGAAGACCGAGTTTGAACCGTGTGCAAGGTTCGCAAAATGGAACTTGAGCATTTCGGGGACACAAACATGAGGAGCTAAGCAACAACTAAGCTAAGCTAAGGTACGTCACACCCTCACGCTATGCGAAGTGCTGTGTGATTGGTCAGACGTTTGTTTTACACAATGTTGATATTTGCGGCGAGAAATTATGTACATCAGCGCGATTCTTCTCTAAATAACTACAAAAATTGTCAAAATGGTTAAAAACTCCTGGATGGAAAATACAAAAACACAAGAGACAGATATTTAGAGTCGTGGCGATGCTGCAGTTCACTAGTTGCCCCAGTGTGTTTTATTTCCCCTCCTCCAAAAAAATAAAATAAAAGTTGACAGGAAACGTAGTGGAAGTAAAGCATTAACAACAAAGAAAATACATCAGTGGATTAAATAAAACTAATCTTTCTGCAGGTTGTGTACATACATAATCAAATGTCATGTTTTAAATCAGTGGTCCCCAAACCGGTACCGGTCCGTGGACCAATTGGTACCGGCCGCGCAAGAAATAATTAAATATTTCATTTAATGTATTATTAGAGTCTGGAGGATATTTTATTTTGGAAATCTTTTAACCGGATTCTCTTGGTTACGTGCGCACCAACATTGAGCCACAAGCAGCAAAATGAGTCAGAAACAGATCAGAGTCTTTGGAAAGTTTCTTTGTGAAGAGAAAAGGCCCAGAGAAGAGACGGAAGAATGGATTTATCCCAGACCGGTAGGTGATTCCCACATTCCCAGCTGCTCTGCATGATATGGTGACCGGATGTTAATGAGGCAATGAAGCTTCAAACTGCTTCGCTGTAGAGACCAAGTAGCATCTTGTGCATAAGCAACACATCTGGTGTCAGTGACTCATCACTCCCAGATGGGACCGTCTCCTTGCAGAGAAACAAGCTCCAGGCTCCCATTAGTCGTTATCGTGAGTTAAAATTTTCACGAAAGTAAAATGTTAGTTTTTGTGGCGCCTGTGTATCTTATTTTGAAGGGATATGTAAACGTTACCATAGCAACCAGAGTCACAGAGCATTAGGCCAGTGGCCGAGACAAGATGAGAGGAGTAGAGGTGTGAGTTTTAGGTCTGGTTCACATGGCATGATTTAAGGATTGTTGGTCGATTTTTCCAAACTTCTGTGACCACAGAACTGATAAAAGTCCAACAGGTTCGGTCAGTTCGTGTGTCCAGGAGCAACACAACACACAGAACCGATTCCACTGAACATCCTGGTCCCAGAAGAAAATCCAGTAAAACCCCAACATACCAAACGTGAATTTAGAATAATCAAACACGGATGACGATGTAGAAGCAGTAGTGATAGTTTGTGGACTCATTTTAAGCGATAAAAGACGAAACAAAAAGAAAAGGCGTTTGATAAAAGGGAGCAGCCGCTCTATTGCTGCACTGTGATTTGGAGGTGAGTTATGTTTTTTCATAGTTAACATTTTTAACTGAATAAACATAACCACATATAATAAACATATATAAAAATGACCTTTACATATAGTAATAAACATTTCCACGTATCACCTCCGATGTCCACCGGACTCTCAGTTGCCATGTCAACTGTTTGGGATTCATCACCGTGCTTTCTGATTGGTTACCTGTCACATTCAACAGGCTACTTTCAGTCAGGGAAAACCCCACAGGCTGCAATAACGTTATAAGACAATGTTGAATATTCAACACACCACCACGTAACATACTGCAGGATGTTGTAAGATTGTCGTAAAGGGAAAATCGGGGCAAAAAAAGGAAAAAAAATGGCTTTAGCAGGAACACCAAAATGCAGAAGCATTATCTGACGTACCCCCCCCCCACACACACACACACCCCCCCGCCCCGGGCCGCAGCAAAATGCCAAGTCTTGACCGGTCCGCGGTAATAAAAAGGTTGGGGACCACTGTTTTAAATAGACAATTGTCTGCTGAAGATTACTGATTATTTTTATATATAAACCTAGTTTAATCTGTCTGCTTAGTGTTACTGACGTATTTAAAAAATATACATGCGAAATAAACAAAATCACCTTAGCCTGGTGGCCCACCAGGCTTATAGTACACTGATTGAACCTTGGGGAACACCACATGTAATTAATCAGCTCTGATGAAAAATTACTAATTGACACAAAGAAGTTCCTTTCCTTCAGGTAAGACTTGAACCAAGAACTGGCCAGTTTTCAAGTTGCTTCAAAAAAAAAAAAAAAGCTGTTTCCATTGAAAATGTGCACAAAACTTTTAATATATTTTGCTAATGTCAAACAAACAAACAAACATAATCTTGAAATTGTGGTGATTTCATTAAATAACAAATGTGAATAAGTTTGTTCATGCGACGTCATTAAAAACATGGCTACCCGGGGTAACATTCAGTTGTTGATCACGTGACTCGTGTGCTGCGAAAAAAGTGTTTCTATTGCAGTTTTGTGAAATTAACCAATATATAGAGCAAAAACTTTATATAGTTATATATGACCTTTTTTGGGATGTTTCTAATGATCAAATTTATTGTCGAAATGTCAAATTGCTCAGTTGTTCGGTCAGTGGAAAGGCAGTTAGTGTCGAATGCTGCGTTGAGGTCCAACCGTCTGCATTTAGTGTTCAGATTTCCCTTTGGTTTGTTGCTCATCTGTTTTGTTGACGTTTGCTCCCATCAGTTCTCTTTATCCTCTATCTTCATACGAATCGTTCACAGTCCATCGCCTCGCTGCCTTTCCGGTTGTTTTCTTTCTGCCTTTCGATTCTTTGTGTGCTCACTTCTTTCTCTCTTTCTGGAGCTGATGATCCAGGTGATAGTGACACAGCCTGCTGTATGCCAGTTACCACAGTGTTGACAGCTGGCAGCCCAGGTGCACATGCAGCTGGGAAGACTTTGAATGCGTGTGAGTGTGTGTGTGTCGTACGTATCAGGGACAGAGGGAACACAGGTGTGATTGTGGTGGAGGGAGCGTGGGAGAACGGCAAGCGACTGGAGAGCAGAGAAAAGAGTAGTGGTAGTGACCTCTGACCTCTGAAGTTCCCCAGATAAAGCAACTCGGATGCGTTTGGATGTCTAGACGTTCATTCGTCACTTAAGAATCTGTCTTGGCGAGCCCAAATGAGTCAAAGCATGAATTTATGCTGGTTGGAGCTCAGATGACATCAGCTTCTTTAATTGAACTCTAAAAATGGTTGTGTTATGACTGGAAAGATAAAAAGTGAAATCCAGGCAATTCACCGTCTCTTAGAAGTTTTTTTTTCTTTGCTCCTTCCTTGGTGAGTCAAAGCCAGTTGAGTCATGATGGCGCATTCCTCCTGCGGCGCACCTGCTGTCCGTTCCCTTCCTTTCTATTCTTTCGCACCCTTTCCTCTGGGAACATTCCAGGATACTCCGGTCCTGCACCTTCCCCTCTCCGCCCGCTTCCCCCACGCACCCTCTCTTGAGAGCGGGAGGCCGCGTCGCCATCACTCATCACTTGGTGATTACCGACACAAAGGGGGCCTTGGTGGAACCGGCCGCTCAACGTGCGCCGCCGCTGGGGAGAGAGAATGGAGGAAAGTCCCTCACCTCGGTCGATTCTACGCCGCTTTCCATCGCCCCCGTCTCCAGCGACGATGACAACTCTGTCAGTGTGGATTACGACAGTGCGGTGTGTGTCGGCACAAGCACCAACGGTGATTAAAGGCGTGCCGCCGCACCTCTGTCGACCCGTTCCTTTTTCAGCTCACTCACTACTTTTCCCTCTAAACCAATTTTGAGATTGAAAAGCTTCTCTTGCTTTGCCAAACAGAACTCAGACTTTTTATGTTTTGTTTTATGTGGCTCCAATTAACCTTGTTAATGTCATGTTGAAGATCAAAGTCAAGCTCTTTATGGCAAATGGTACCTGAGAAGTTTGTTTTTATGGGTAGTTTACACATATAGCTAGGATTAAAACAGTGAAGACAATATGTGTTCTCCTGTTTACTTCCAAAGTATTCGTTATAGTCATAAGATTAAAAAGAAGAAAGAAAGTCATAGTTGAAAGACTCATATTTACCAGCCATGTAGAGGGAACGGCAATCATGTGGAAGAACATGTTCCAGTCAGATGAACCAAAGCTGAATTTTTTGGCTTACATAGCAGAAAACTAAAGCTACACTCAGCTTGGATACACCATCACCACAGTGAAACATGGTGGTGGCTGCCTCATGCTGTGGGACTTGCTTTTCTTCTTGGCCAGAGTTGACTGTTAGGGACTTCAGAAGACCTGGGACTGGGTCGAGGTTAATTTTCAGGACAAACACTTTAAACATACATAGAGATACAATGGATGGTTTAGGTTAAAGCCTTTTCATGTGAGAATGGCCTAGTCAAAGTTCAGACAGACATTGCAAAGAAAATATGTAAATCTTTCAGTATCCAGGTGTGCAAAGCTGGTAGAGGCATAGCCCAAGAACTTGCTAAAGTTGCATCAAAAGCAGCTCATCCCAGCGCAAAAATGTTTTTTTTTTCGAAATTGGCATGTTTAATTTATTTTGAAAATGTCAAATTGCGTTCCAGTGGAAACACAGCTAATTCTTCCCACAACAAATGTCAAAACTGTCTTATTCTCCTTCATTTTCACAATTTCACTATTCTTTGTTGGTCCGTCACATGAAATCTTAGAAATAAGTTGGAGGTTGTGGTTGTAACAGAAGGTGGAAAACATTCAGGAGGCGTGAATACTTTTGTGAGGAAGAGAGCAGTGAAGGATTGTGGGATGGGGAGGTGGAGGTGGTGGTGCTGGCACTGGATCACTCCTCATTTCATGGTGAGGTGTGGAGGCGTACCTAGACAGCGGTGGGACAAATAAACTGATTTCATGGTGGAGGCCCTGAGGACGGACTGTTTGGCAGTAGCTCCTCAGTTTTTGATTCATTTTAAAACTACTGGAATCTATCAGATTTTAAATGTTTCTGTCCTTTTTGTTGCACTTTATCACTTATACACATGAACCTTAAGAACATCACTTCCTTCTCAGCTTCCATGAAGACATTGACACAGTGGTAGACTGTGAAAGGTGACCTATTATGCTTCCTTGAACATGTTAAGATATGTCTATAGATGATACAAAACATGTTCATTACATTTTTTAACAAAATTATTGATAGATGAGGAGATTTTAGTCAGTTCAGAGTGAGCTATTTTAGGGCCTCTGTCACTTTAAACCCAGTTAAGCTCCTGCTGGAGTCACTCCCCAACTCAAGGTTTACACTCACACATGAAAATATCTGCAAACAAGTGCAATTTACAGCTGTACTGTCTTTTTGTCATTTTGTCTTTTCCAGCAGCCATTGCATAGCAAATACAATGGTAAAACCTGCTGACTAAACGTGCTGGAGCTCAGCTGGAGTTGCTAGGTAACGGGTAGAATTTTGCTGGGGTTGCTAGGTAACGGGTGGAATTCTGCTGGGGTTGCTGGGTAACAGGGCAGTGCCTGCTGATTTGTGACGTTACATTCTTGAGGCTTTTGAAACGAGTTATTTTCCAGACACCAAAAAACATGAACTTATTGCCAAAGTTGCATTCCAGTTGCACTTGGAACTGGGAAATTCCCACTTCCCACGTGTAAAAATTCACTGGAATGCCTCTGACGTCAGATTTTCCACTGGGAAACACTATGACTTGTAAGGTACTTCAATATGGCCGCTCCTCACGTCAACAGCAGTAGAAACATGTTTATTTTACAAAACACACATGCAAAAATCTGTCTTAAATCAATGTTACATGTATTGTCTTCAAACCTAAGCTGAAAAAATGGAAAGTAAAACTTAAAATGATGCATGTAAGAGCTACTGAAAGCCATTTTTATGGGCGTCTCCATGTTGAAATTCCAACTTCTGGTGTTAAACCAGGAAACTGGAAGGCAGCGTTTGCTCCATCCATCATCCCATCAGCTAATGCAGATGCATATCCAACTTTTGAAAAGTACAGATCATTTCATTTTTCATTCAAGGCTTCTGACTCACTATTCCTGATCAATGTAACATTGAGATCTTGAGTAAAGAATTGGACATATCAAACTTCTCCCACACAAACAGCCATCTAGGAAATTGCTGAGTCAGATTCTCCTTTGCACCTGCATTAGTTTACAGGCATATTAACAAAGTTTCATGGACATTTACAATGATTTTGCCTTGCAGAAGGAATGCTTTCAAGCTTTTTTTTTAATCTTCTCTTCCTCTTTGATTGTGCATTAAACACACTTTCCTCTGTGCTTTTCTTCTCAAGCCACCTTTCCCCCTAAACTTTACTTCTTTCCTTCGCTCCGTTTCTCCCCGTTCTCTCCCTCCTTCTTGGCATCGGCTGCAGCATCTCTTTTAAGGCACATGTCAAGGGAACTGTCTGCTGCTTTCAAAGGTCTTTGTGTCCAGCCTTTCTTTCCCTTAATTTGGTTTCCCTAAAACGCTTTCCCATAGCTCGGCTGTCTCGCCCCTTTCTCTCCCGGCCTTCCTTTCTCCTCTCAGCTCTTCCCCAGTCTCATCAGAAAAGCCGTTCCCAATGCATTTTACTATAAAACCCCCCCTGAAATATTGCTATTAAAACTCACAATGTGACTTTTAAATTAAGTAGTCATACTTAAATAATTGGTAATATGTGATGATTATTGCTTAATAAGTAAAAAAAAAACACTTTGGAGTTTTGAAAGGTTTAATTTTGACCAAAGGTGGGTGAAGTTCCCAAACATTGTACTCAAGTAAGAGTAAAAAAAGTGTTTGACAAAAAGTCTCCTCAAGTACTAACTGATTAAATTATCAACTGTTTAATATTTAAAAATGAGTTCATCAGATGGATCAAAATATAAAGTTAAGTGGGAATTTAGGTATTTTAAGGACCAAAATCACAATAATTTATATAAAAACAAAAAAATAACAAAATCAGGCAAAAGAAAATTTTTCTAAATCAGTTTCTTTCAATAAAAAACTTATGAAACTTCAAAAAGTTACTCAAGTAAATGTAATGGAGTAAAATAACCAGCAACAATACACTAGCTAATGTTAAAACAGCAAGTTAATGCAGTAACCATGGCAACCAGCATACAACTCCTTTTCATGATATTTCATGCAAATGTAAACGCTAAAACATCTCTAATAAACACTTTATTGCTCTGAAAGTAGCTGGCTTCTTGATAGTAAGAAACTGATTTCTTACTATTTTCAATTCAACACAACGTTTGCATTTACAGTGTAGGGGTAAGGTGAGGAACCCGGGCAGGTCGGCTCAACCAGGACTTTGTATTAAATTCATCTCTTTTCAAAATTGTTTCCAGCTTTCAGCCATCAAAACACTATCACATCAAGTCCTCTCCATCCCTCCTATCACACACACACACACACACCCCTCCGTTCGTCACTTTGGAGCTTTGCTTACATAAACAGAGAGAAAATGGGGGTGACTGCAGATCTGCGTGCCAACATTTCACTAGGTCTAACCCTGAGAGCTGCAGCGTTAGGAATAATTTAGGTGTAACTGGAAATATTTCTCATGATTTCACGCGTGGTTGAAAGTGGTAATCAATCTGTTTGAAGTGGTGGCCTGTCTCATGAACGGCTGCTTTCTACAAGCTGCTTAAAATGAGCTTAACTGATTATGGAAAATGGGGAAATTATTTTAACCGTCCATGCCCATTTACGGTAATATTTTTTTCACAGTATGGGAAGCTTTTTTTTTTCTTTGGACCAAAAACATAAAAAGTGCGGCGTAAATTGAAGTCTTTCAGCACATATCTGAGTCCTGAAACCTCGGAGATCTGTGAAGTTTCTCTGGGGGAATCAAACCTTGAAGAGTTTTCCTAAAACTCGACTCCAAGGCTGTGGCTCTGGGTCCCCAGCTGTGAGCGTTTTGATGGTTGGCTGGGTTCAGACAGCAAAAACAACCTCTCCCCCTGCATGTCAGGCCAAAGGTAAAGGGCTCTGCGAGTCAGCGAGGGGTCAGGAAGTGAAAGTGCTCCTATTCTCCCGTTTGCAGCGCAGAGATGCTACGGCGGGTCACGCTGGGCCGCGCCTGGCTGTGGGGCCCGGTCGCAAAGTTGAAGGTCAATTAGAAGCAAATGGCCTCCGTCATATCCACCCAGTTGCACGCCTCTTTTGTATTTTCCTGAGTGTCTTAAGGACTTGATCTGACCCTGGCCGGCTCCCTCTTACTTCACATCGCTCAATAACAATCATCCATCTAAGAGGTCGTGAAATTGACTGAATCCGTCGGGAATGCGCCTGACGTGCTTTCAGAAAGCTGCTCCTGTCCCTGTAATGCAATCTCTTTGTTGATTCTGCAACAGTCTGTCCCCACTGAGAGGAGCAACTTTAAAAAGAGACATGGAGGGGCACATAAGAGGCTTTTACTGTCAAAAATGAAGTGAATTTCAGGCATTTTCTCTCTTGTTTTTGTCTTTGGAAAAGCTCAGGAGATTCCGAATCGGGACCAGAAATGTTTCACGAACTGCCAGCAATCCACCTTTTTCATCTATTTTGTGCAACTTTACTTGAATAAACTGAAAAATCCTGATCTGAACTCACAGATCCAAATGGACCAGTGTTTTTCAAAGTGGGGCCCACCAGGGGGCGCCAGAAAAAAGAAATTATTAGATCAAAAAACTTGAATCTAATAATTTCTTGCATAAATTCTCATTCGTTTTTCAATCATTATTATAAAATATAAGTTAATATAATGTATTGAAATGTTATTTACCATTTTATCAAGCTGCTTTGCTTCTCAAGCTAGCATAACAACAACAAACTGGGAAAGTTGTTGGCAATAAAAAAAATCATAGTAACAACCTCACAGCTCCTGGTCGACTAAAATCAGAAGGTATCAGGCAGCATTATGTTAAACAAATTTAATAATTATAAAATATTGAATCAAAGTGAGAAAAAGGTTTTTCTGACATATTAGCATTGCATGTGGATCCCAAGCCTGAAATTGAGGCTCTCTGTGACGGACGTACGACATATGGGTAATTTTTTAACATATTGGTAAATAAAACCAGGCTGATTTTAACAACTGATATTTCCATCTGGTTGCCGTTTGTTTCTGGTTGCTTTGTTCCCTAAAAGTGTCAAAACAACTTTTGTATCTATAAATATCAGTTACCGGCCATAACAGCAACGTTAATATCGGAGATCAATATCGACTTGAATTTTCATATCGGTGCATCCCTACTGGGACGCCCTGGCCTAATTAATGCTGGATTTTGTTGTAATTTTTATTAAATGTGTGTGATACTGCATTGTTTGGTATTGATCCAATACAAAGTGAATACAGGGTCAATATTGCCAATACCGATTCTTATACCAATACTTTTTATTTATTATTTAAGTTTGTTAGATCACCAAGCTGCTGACCGTTGGGTGGTTTTGTCTTTTTTGTTGATGAATAAACCAACCAAACCTTTTGAGATATCAGTTCCCCTAATGACTCGATGACATGTTCCCACCTCCCCAACCAAACCAGACTTTCCAGACAAATGGACTGGAGTTGGATTAAATTGGCTATTTTATTCTTATTGGTTTTAAAGAAAACATGTATAAACCAAAGCTATTCTTTGGCGATCACTAAAAAAGTGACCAAAATAAAACCTAAATTCTCTCTCAAAGCAGCCGGCCACAGAAAAGAGGGTTTCCATCTTCCATTTGCACAATGACAGCGCCCCACAGGAAAATATTTCAAACATTTCAGTGCAGACTGGAAGTATAGCTATCAAAACAAAACAGCATGGAAAAGCAGCTGGCAGGGGATGCAAGTGATGTGAGATGAAACTGTGTATCCAAAAAGTAAAAGCGTTGAACACGAGGAGCAGAAGCAGGCATGCTGAGGTGAATAAAGAGATATTTGAATTCTTGGAGGAGGAAGAGACGCAGAGAGTGACGCTTCTGTCCGTGAACGTCTGGATTCAAACCACCTGTGTCTGCCCAAAGCGAGGACACGGAAATGTTGCACACAGATGCAAGGAATGATGCCGTCACTCGCACTCAGCGGGAGAATTCGTTCGCCTCGCCAACTTTCTCCTGCTTGCAAAACTTTTAACATGTCATCCCCAGAGCATTTGTTTCTCAAAGCAAATGAGGAACATGTTTTGTTCTCAAGAAAGAAAAATGTTTCTGTGTCGAGAAGCTCCATGGAGAAACAGCCAAAGCAGGGAAAGTCAAGGGATTAGGCACCCGGCTCGCTTTGAAATGTTATCCTCAAAATCGTTTTTATCAAAAGATTTCATTTATTTATTTTAAATCAGCAGATGGAGCGCTGAAGGGATGCTGGGTCATTATTATAGGTACTTTTTAAATACTACTGGGAACCCAGCTGGTTTTTATAACAACGTATTAAAACAGTTGTTGAAAGAAAATAAGGGAGAAAAAAAGAGTAAATTTCTCCTCAGAAAAAAAACTCAGAAATGTTGAGGTTATTCTCTGAAATTTTCTTGAAAAAAACTTGACAATTTGAGTTTGGAAAGTCAACAATTTACTTGGAAAACCTCAGAAATTTTGAGAGTAAACAAGAACATTTTTAAGTTTCAAATGTCAAAACTTTACTAGAAAAAAAGAAAAGAGATTCATCTCAAAAGGTTTCTAGTAAAAAACTTTCCGAGTTTCTAAAGTTGAAAGTTTACTAGAAAAAAACTCTGAAATATTCAGATTAATATGAGAACTTTTGTGGAAAAAACAAAGTTTTATACTACTTAAAACAAAGTTTTAAGTAGAAAAGTCAAACTTTTCTACTTTTGAAACTCAGAAATTTCCACATTTTTTTGTAGCAAATTTGTGACTTTAAAAATGAAAACTTTTTTTTTTTTTAGAAAATTTCTGGAGAAACTTAAGAAATTTTCAAAAAAAATCTGGAGTAAAAGGAAAGTTGTTCCATTTCCTTTTCTATCTACAACTGCTCTAAAATATGCAGCAGCAGGTTTAGGTACGGAGAAGCTTTATTAGTGTTGGAGAACAGGTGACTGATTGGAAACAGGGTGCAGCTGTGAGGGGAGACCAGACAGGCGAGGTGAGGGAGAGAAGAACTGGGGAGGAGTAAACAAACCGGAACAGGCAGAAGATAAATCTAGCACAAACTGAATATGAAGAATGAATAACTACTGCAGAACTAACCTGAGTAAATAAACAACAAAGGAAAGATTGATCAAAAAGAGACAGAAACGAAGACTGAGTATAAATAAACAGTAAAAATGCAAACACTGAAAAAATGTAAACAACTCAGGCTCCTGAAGACAGAAATTTGCGTTTGCTTCTAGACTCAGTCAGTTGTAGAAAAATAAAAGCAAAGAGCTGAAACTTTAAAAGAAGGCCAAATAATCTTTGAATACCACAAACCCATGGCTTCTTTTGCAGTCCTTGTGTTTGATTTAATCAAAATGCTGGACGTATGGAGCAAAAATGAGAAAGAGTCCAGAGGTCGTCCTGTAAAACTGACATTAATTAACAAATAAATCCACAGAGCATCTATGTCTGTGAGGCATTAGTGAATCATTGGTCCTGTCTTTGATCAAACAGGTTATTTGCGGTCGGGATTAGATGAAGATCATACTCGGTAATCATCGTTCTGGTGCAGAGCAGCGCGCTCCAGCTTCATCATCCCGTCTGCTTGTAAAGGGATACCCGGCACTTTTCTGCATCATTGGCAGCTGTGATTGACCACAATTAGGCAAATTACAGCCCATTTTAATGACTGGGACAAATTGATGACAAGGTTTATAGAAACAGCTGTCCTCATTTTCACCACATAACTCTGAGGCAGCTGAGCGACCTTAAGAGGCTTCCAGAGAGGAGGAAGAAATGTCCTGAAAGGTTCTGCACGAGACCGACATGACACGATAAACAGGATGTTCAGTCTATGACTGCTGTCATGAAGTGTCATTTGGTAAATAATGACACTTTTAATGCAAAGTTACATTAAGAATTACATTAAAAGTCCATGAAAAGTGAAAACTTTTGACTTCTTGGTAAATAATGACACTTTCAATGGACCTTTAATGTAAATTTGCATTGAAAGTTGCATTGAAAGTGTCATTATTTACAGAATGACATTTCATGACAGCAGTCATAAACATTTATGAAAACACCTTCATGTTTTTGATGGTGTTATGTCAGTCTTATTCAGACCCTTCAAATAAAGTGCTACCAAACGAACCCTACGTTGGTGGAAGTGTGTTTGGGTGGATGTGTGTGTGTGTTCATGGTGTTGAGTATCGTCCAGGACTGATCTGTAGTCACTACCGCATCAGAGCAGCAGGTGTCCCAGGCGCCGTCGATCGCAGGAAAATGCTTTCAACCAGAGTTGGGTTACCGCCGAGCAGCGCAGACATCTGAGGGATGCCAGGAATGTCACTACGCATCAAAGGCACCATTCGGCCATTTTTATTTTTTATATAACTGCAATTAAAACCTGAACGGGAAAAAGAGATAAAGTGTGAGTTTTCATAAAGAAAAGGCAACTGACTGGATCTGAATGTTAAACACCAAAAACAAAATGGCGTTCCAAGCAGATTTAGTTTGGAGAAATCATAATTTCCGTGACTACAGAAATGTTTTAGAACTGAAACCTTTCCCTGTGGAATTATTAACAATTAATAAGCATTTCCCTGCACAGAGCAGACGCTGATTTGGTTTAGTAGATATATTTTCTGACAGAGTTCAGTAATTCTATGCAGCTCATTGCAAAAGTATTCATGCCAATTTAAAGAAGATCTATTATGCAAAACTAAATTTGTACACTTTTATTTGAGTCTCTGCAGCTTCTAAAAACAATCCAGTGCTTAAAAAAAACACCCAGCTTTCTTTTGGTAAAAAGTTCATATTTTTTTAGTGTGTGGAAAATGAGCCGTTTCAAAAACCTCCCAATTGTTCAGTCACATTTGACGGGCATTGCGCCGTAGCCTAGCAACCCCAACCCTGTTACCTAGCAACCAGCTGGATTTACCACGGTATGTGCTGTACAATGGCTGCTGGAAAAGATAAACGTTTTGTTGTTGACTATCCATCCAGAAACCATTTGCTACATTCTTGTTGGTTGTGCAGGAGGTTCCACTTCTGCTTTTCGGCGATGTATGGTAGAACCACATTAAGAGCATATTGGTCTTCATGTTGCTGGTTTTCATGAACCAGACACCGCTCCAAAAACAGGAAGCGAACCATAGCGCAGGGTATTCTGGGTAAATACAACCAAAGCAATGCTAGTGTTAGCCTAGCGCTAGCAGTAGGAATGGCTTGTGGTCTCTAATCAAAAGACAAAAGAGAAATCGTACTGTTAAAGTCTGGCGCTACTCCATTTTTGTTTACATTTAATGAGGAAGGAAGTTGCGCTCAGTGTCTACTTCAGAGGTTTTGTGTCTTTTCCTTCAGGGGTTTTAGTGCAGCGCCCCCACAGGCCAGGATGGGAACAGGTTCCTGAAAAGGTTTTGTTGGTTTGGTTTATTCATTTACAAAAAATTCAAACAAATTTGTTCTGATTATCTACTGTTTCTGTTAATTGTCTTGATATGTTTTTACAGTATTGTGTAGGTGCCTATCAACTTTGCGATATTGACATTGTATTCACTTCCTATCGGCACCAAAATATGCAGTATCACACACCTCTAACACAAATTACCACAAAATCCACCACCAATTAGGCCAGGGCGTCCCAAATCTTTACCCCAAAGAGTAGGGAGGCTTTTGTTGCAGCGCCCCCACAGGCGAGGAGGGGAACAGCTCACTCAAAAGGTTTGGTTGGAAAGAGAACGGAAAATGTAACAAATGTTGCAATTTTGGTCCCAAATCAAACCAAGTCTACCGGATTATCAGATGGAAAAACACCGTAACACTGTTGTCTAAGACCTGATCTTAACCCTGTTCGTTTTCAGAGCCGCAGTGACGCCATGATTATTGGTGAATCGGGTTTTTCTTTGTCAAAAATAAAACACATATCTGCTTCTATAGAACATAAACTCATAACACCAGAATTATTTCTGGTGTTGCTTTTAATGGAGCACTCGCTGTTCTCTCGTTTGCATCTCGTTAATCAACTGATGCAAATTTCAAAGCTATAATCTGATAAAAACGTTCTGCAAACTGTGATGGATATCTGGTTTAGTGTTTGACTGCACTGAAATAAATGGTTATAAAACAAAACATGCAAAATCCGTACATGTATTAAAAAAACACTCTAATATGCCAACAAACCAAAAGTAGGAGGCGTGCAGTTTAAGGCGGCATGGTATTCCCTGAAATCACTGGAGGTCATGAAATTGAGCCTAATTCCCTGGAATGCTGCCTTCGTCTGCACATGTCGATAAAAATAAAGCTTATTGTGATTGTGGAGACTCGGCCTCCAGCTAGAGTAATGAAAAGAAAACTGGCTCAACTCCCAACGGGAAAAGCTCACCTTCCACCGTGATTCCTAGACGGATACATACCCACAGGAAGTATGCGAGTCTGTGGGTTTCCACAGCCTGTGAGGAGTTTGGTATCCGTGGACGATCGGACCCAAACAGGTCAGGAACCTGCTCCGTCGTGATGCTGCCGGGAGCTTCTCAGCTCATATTTGTTTTCCACATGAAAGTTTGTAGAAATATAAACTTGGTAGAGCAGAGAAGCCAAATTGCCCTGAAAACGTAATTTTTTACATAGAGCCGGGACTTTTAACGTTTTAATTTTGGTTAATTCCACCTGTAACCTTTCTATTCGCACGTTTCTGGTAGGCCTGTAAATTTGACACACAAGCAACATCTGCAAACAACTGCAATGGATGACAAAGCTAATTTTGTCATTGCAAGGGTTTTTTTTCTAGCAAATTTTTGACATTTCAAACCAAGAAATTTCCAAGTTTTTTCTAGTAAATTTCTAAAATTAATCCCAAAATTTTAGTTTTTTTTTCTTGCTGCTTTATTTACTTTTCAAGCTCAGAAATTTTCACGTTTTTTGTTTAAAATTTCTTAGATCAATCTTAAAGTTTCTGAGTTCTTTTTTTTTGCAGTTGTTTACCTTTTTAAGCTAAAAAATTTCCATCTTTTTTCTAGAAAATTTCTCAAATTAATCTCCAAATATGAGAATTTTTTCTTGCAATTTTTTAACCTTTAAAACTCAGAAATTTCAGCGTTTTTTTTTTTTTTAGAAGATTTCTGAATTTAATTCTAAAATTTCAGAGTTTTTTTGGCAGTAATATTCTTATTTTTCCCCCTATTTACAATAGGCCATTGTACCCCCCAAATATCTGTTTTGTACAACTTCCACTTGCAGTCATATTGCATTTTATCTCACTTTTACGTCATGAAAGTCAGAAATGTATTATAATTCTGCATCTTTAGAAACCTGATGCTGTAAATCTGGTTGTAAACAACGACAAAAAATTCAAAATACAAGGTCATTCTTGAATAACCTTGCTTTGGCCAAAAAGCTGAAAATGGATCATTGTTGGGTTTTTCAGAAGAATATGATTCAAATTAACACATAAATGGTCCAATCTGTTGGACTATTTTGAATAATTGAGTTTACTGTAATGTTCCATGATATCAATTGAATTAGATTTTTTTTCTAGAGTGCCTTGAAACAACAAAAGTTGGTGCAATATAAATAAAACTGAATTTAGTTGAAAATTGACCTTTATTCCTATGAAACTGTCGCTCCTTTGTTTTGCATTTTAAGTCAGATATTCCTCTGCAGACCAGCAGCCTTCATGGCGAAGACCGCACATAAAGCCGCTCTGCTCCGTGACTCTATCCGTCAAGGTGTTTGTCAGCCTGCAGCTTTCATCTCAGGTATAAAAGTGAGAGCACACATGTGTAACCCTCCATGTTTGGGGGGTGACGGGTTGGGGGTGCCCACATGGCCCCTAATCGAAACCAGATGTTGGCAGTTTAAAAAACAAGAATGAAAGGAAAAAAAGGAGAAAAATGTTTATTAAATATGCTGGAAACTTTACTGAAAGTAACATGTAAAATTACATGTGATTCAACAAATAGGCAGATTTAGACTGGAGACTTTATTATCACAACCTTTTGGAAGTTCATAAGAACTAAAAATTTAAAAATAAATAAATTCACAAAAATTGATTTGAACTATTCATCATCCATATATGTTTGTCCTTGCAGAGGAAGCAGGTATCTACGGAAGAGGATTAGTGCCATTCAAAAGAAAAATATGACTTTAATCTCAGATTTTTGAATTTTTTGAGATGTTTGACTTTTTCTCAGATTACCTTTTTCTAAGATTCTTATCTCTGTCTCAGATTTTTGACTTTTGTTTTGAAACTCAGAACATTTCTAAATGTGAAAAATTTAGACTTTTGAAACTGAGAAAATGTTCACGTCTATTTTCTAGAAACTTTCTGAGATTATTCTCAACATTTCTGAGTTCTTTTAGCACATTTGAATAAAACTGATAAATTAATTTTTATTTTTTGGTAGAAATTTACTCCTCAGTACTTATGACCAAGGTGATTAGTTTATCTACAGTTTCTTTATATTTGTTAGCTTGATCGTGAAATAGGATCATTCAGTGTAGCTGTTAGCCTCTATCTGTTAGCCTCAAGCAGTTAGCTGTTAGCCTTGAACTGTTAGCCTTGAGCTGTTAGCCTTGAACTGTTAGCCATGAGCTGTTAGCCTTGAACTGTTAGCCTTGAGCTATTAGCCTCAAGCTTTTAGCCAGATACTCACAGTTAACATGCTACATTGTTCAGGTGAGAACAGCATTTATGACCAAGGTGCTTAGTATATTTACAGGCTTTAAAATGTCAGTTTTTACTTGTTAGCATGACCCTACCTTAGCATCATTAAAGCTGTTTATTTTTTGTATTTAATTAGTATTTTCAGTGGTAAATCAGAGCTTTATTTATTGGTATATTTTAATCGATTTCTATGAAATTTAAAAGTTATAGGATGGATCAGCATGAAAAGTGGGAGATTCGTGACTTCCCAGAGACGTTTGCTGGTTTTCTCATTAAACACATTTTGTGTTGTGAAAGCAAGCTTGACTCATCTGTATTTCTTTTTTTTTTTTTTATCTAAGGGTTGCAATAACCAGAGAGGTGACTCAAAATCCCCTTTTGTTCTTCTTAGCTTCCCTGTGTTTATGTTTTATTTTCTTTTATTTGTCTTCAAAAAAACAGGAAAATTGAAGAGATGTTCACATTCCATTGAGCTTATGATGCTCTGTCAGCTGGATGTCATTTTGGATGCTTTTGGTGTGGCGCCCTCCTGACTAGGGAGCCCTTGAGTTTGGCCCCTAATGACAACTGTCATTTGTAGATTTTTTTTTAAATATTCAAACATGTATATATGTTTTTACTGTGGAACAGGAGCATAGGTACTTCTTTTGTGAAGCTATTTTAAACTTTTTGGTGTTTTTGATTATGTGTAAAGCTGTTTCATCTCTTGCTGAAATTACCTGTTTGCATGTTTGAGGTTTGAAACTGTTAAAACAAATTTTTGAAGGAGGACTTTTAGTTGTCTTGCAAACTCAGCAGAATCTGCTCCATAAGACGATGCAGGCAAATAGATCTCAAACAGCAACACATTATGTCCCAATCAGAAGAGATTCAAGAGTAGATGAGGAGCAAAGCTTCTACAAATGGAGAAAACATGGATTAATGGTAAATCATATCACCAAGAGTGACCATTGTACCAAAATGCTTTCTTCATGTCTTCCATCAATTCTCTCTTTACCCATTTCTTCTGTAATATACTGCAATAAAGGCCAATAGTGCCACAAAATCTTAAAAGTTTTTTATCTAAGAGATGAAATCACCGACTTGCATTCACACCAGTCCCCTTTGGTTCACTTTAATCCAACTCTGGTTTGTTTGTCTAGAAAGTCTGGTTCGTTTGGTGAGGTGTGAATGTTAATCGAACTCTGGTCTACCTACAAACCTTAGTCCCAGTTTGGTTGAAGAGAACTCTAGTGCCGTTCGAATGCATATATGAACAGGAAGTGGACTAAAGCACACGGCATTCTGGGTAAATACAACCAAAACACACCCGCTAGTTTAGCGTTAGCGGGAGAAATGACTTATTGTCTTTTACAAAAGACAAAAGAGAAACCCTACAACTGCCACTCCATTTTTGTTTACATTTCATGAAGAAGGAAGTTGTGCTCAGTGTCTTCTTCAGAGGCTTTTGTGACATTTCCTTTAGTGGGTCTTAGTGCAGCGCCCCCACAGGCGAGGAGGGGAACAGGTTGCTCAAGAAGGTTGGTTGGTTTGACACAGTGCAGAGAGAAAAACAACCACAGCAACTGAAAATGCAACAAGTGTTACAGTTTTGGTCCCAAATCGGGTGTTTTCAGGTGGGAAAATATCCGTAGTCCCAGTTAAAGTTCAGCCAATAGTTTTGCGCATTAGAGAGACAAGATTAAATGTTGAAAAATGCATAATCTGTAGAAGGAGGTTAAGTTGATGGCAGCGTTATCTCAGCAGCTAAACTCAACGCTAAACCAGATGAAACTACAGAGACAAAAATAACTATAACAGAAGAAAAAACACCAAATTTCAAATTGGTTTAACTTGGTTTGATTCCATTAAACAGTAAAAACTGTCACAGCCTTTTTCACTACAAATACAATTCCCTAATGGCAGGTTACATTAATAATGACCAATTAAGATAGTTCTAAGATACTCTTCCCTTGAGAGGCACTGAAATGTTTTACCGTAATTTCCGGACTATGAGCCGCGACTTTTGTCTCACGCTTTCGGCCCTGCGGCTTATACAACGATGCGGCTTATTTATGCATTTTTCTAACGGCCACCAGGAGCGCTCGAGCAGAAAAGGTAAGAGTGAGACAGGGGGAATATATGTGTAGAGGAAGACGCAAGTTCAATGTAACGTAACACGTCTCAGTGCTCAGGAGGAAGATAAAGACGGCTCTCAGTGACTTTTACCGGTATGTTTTTTTTAACCAGCCCTGTTAGTGCTGTACTACCGTGTTGCTGCTGTGTTACTGCCACGTCTCTTTTGTCGGTATGTTTTTTTTAACCAGCCCTGTTAGCACTGTGCTACCGTGTTGCTGCTGTTACTGCCGCGTCACAGGCACTGTTTGGAAAGAAAAGCTAAGGTATATTATTAAAACTTTGAAAACTCTGTGTATCGTCTGTATGTAGGCACATGCGGCTTATAGTCAGGTGCGGCTTATGTATGTACAAAATTGTTTTTCCTTCAAAAATGTACTGGGTGCAGCTTATAATCAGGTGCGCTCTATAGTCCGGAAATTACGGTAATTAGATTTTACTTAGAGATTTTACAGGAGAAATTAGTCCTAACTGTTCACTTGTCATTGTGAAACACAGAACTGAAACCAAAGTGTTTTTTTTTTTAAACTCTCAGTCCCTGTAACCACAATGTGAACACACAAATTAAGCCTTCCTTTGCCCTGAAAGGCAGATCTAACCATGGGCTCACCATCGCGCTGGCGAGGCGTTTTATTGCCCTGTGGGTGCGGTTGCAGAGTGGCATCTTTCATCAGGCTAAGCCCACACTCCACGCCGGTGTGGGTTTATTTGGTTTGATAGGTGGAGGGCTGCCTGTATTTTCTCAGGTGCTTGTGTTGTTGAACCAAAATCCTGACTCCTGCTTTCTCTGGCAAACACAACGGCCCGGCTGTCCAGAACTTCCTCTGGCGAACCAGCAAAGGGAGTTTTGCTTCTTGTGTAAGTCAGGAAGCGGCCGGTAACCCTTCAGACAAACCGGATAAACGTTAATGAAGAGGACGGTTTGGAGTGGGCTCCTTGAAGCTGCAGATACTTTCTAAACTCGCATGTGACATTGGTTTATTGGGTCAGTGAGGGAATTAATGTCAAGCCTGTCGAAGAGCAACAGAAAATATGTTTGAGGTCAAACATCCATGGTGGGTTTCCACCGGGTGGGTGAATAATGACTCAGAAGTTGTCATTAGTTTTTCCGGATCTGCTCGGAGGGAGAGTTTTTCGGGCAGAACCGAGTCCTTCTGAGCAGCGGAGCAAAGTCACAACAGAGATGAGAGAATGACCCTGTGACGCTGGATGGTTGGGAGAGTCTGTCACATGCTTTCTGAGGTTTAGTTTGTCCATTTTCCTTGTCCAGTAGTAGCTTATGTGGATTTAAGATGACAAGAAACCCTAAAACAGCTCATGCACTGTAAAAAAAATACAAATCTTACCAAGTATTTTTGTGTAGTTTCTCGTGCAAATATCTTAGTACATTTGAAGTTCACTTCCTTCACTGTTTCACTGTGGAGTATTGCTACTTTTAGCTTTTATATAAGTTTTGCTGCAATCCACATTCAAATAAGATTTATTTGGTATTTTTAATCATAATATTCTGGTGAAAACTGGGACAAATCTGATTTACTATTCTGCTGCTTTTCTTACAATAACTGACATTTTTAGTCAAACTTAACATAAACAAGGATAAAGACAAATTGGCCTAATTGGTGGACTGTAGCCTCTGGTATGCTCCTTCATTGTTGTGTAGACACTCTGATGCTTTGAAAAGTCTTCGAATGAGCGAAAGTTCACATTTTTTGGAACATTCACCTTCGACCCGAGTTGCGCACTGTTGGTCACTGCTTATTACACAGACAAATTGGTCTGTAGCCGTGTGTCTGAGTCCGCAGACACACGGCTATCCATCAGTCCTGTACCTCTCATCCGGGATCAAAGTCGCCAGGGCAGCGATCCGAGATGAACTGCCTGACCTCCTCTCTTCTTCTCCAACATTTCAAGCTTCTCCCAGTGGATGCAGAAACTTTCTCTGCAACTTGTTTTCAGCTTTTCTCCTTTGACATGGCCACAAAGTAACGTTCTGGAAGTGAAGCAGAAAGTGAGATGAAACTGACTTTAATTAGTATGACTTTTATCTAGAGGGTGAGAAATCTCAAGGCTGATTGTGTCATTGTGATATTAGTGAGACTTATAGTTGCTTTGGGAGAAGCCTAACTAGGGCCAACTTTATTATTTACTGTCATAACAACGTGGCTGGTATAAACCCAGCAGCCTGGCCTTTAGCTGAATATTCAGCAGTGCAGATTGGAGCTCTACCTTTCTCTGAAGCGTCTGTTTTGTGAGTGAAACCAGCTGAAACTGTGAAAATGACCAAAAGGCCAAACATCTGTCTTCCTTTAATCTCTTTGTCTTTTTATTTTTCCATGTGACAGAAAAGTTTTGTCATTTTGAAGAAGTTTTCCCATTTTGTTCACTTTTCCCCTTCAAACCCAGCTTTTTTGTGTAAGAAGAACTTTAAAAGATTTGAATAAACAAGTAATTCAATTCCTTTTTATGTAAAAAAACCAGAGCACTCCTTTAATTTGAACCGGGTGAAGCTAAAACAATGAACTAGAAGAGTTTTGGGTTGAACATATTTACAAAAAAAGTTTCTTTTTTAGTCTTAAGTGAACAGTTTTGGCTTAATTACTGATCCAAATATAAGATAAGATAGCATTTATTGTCATTGGACTAAGTCCAACGAAATTTCTGTTGCAACTCCCATGCAAAAAGTAAAATAAAT
>CAEFZY010072795.1:0-73132 GCA_903066815.1 Brachyrhaphis roseni | reverse complement strand
TCCTACCACCAGATGGTGGGTCGGTAGCTCGCCATCTTCCGTTTTCAGGTGTGTCAGTGAAGGGGGGCCGGAAAAAACCTGACCATCGAGTAACAGATTGTCTGAGGAGGTGGATGCAATGGTAACTTATTCAAATCAGGAAGGTATACCAGCTGTCAGTGAATCACAACCGCAAATCTTCAAGGTTTAGAGATTAAATGAGTGATAAGTCGATTTAAACTTCAGGTTGTGTTATGGACAACCGACGCGACAACCAACAGTGAGCAGCAGCAAAAAACCCGGAAACACACATGACGATCCACTTAAAGGGATAGCTTAAAGGGGAGATGATTGGGTCATGTCGGCCACATGGGTTACACATGTCTAAGGATGTTTCAAACAAAATGCTCTTAATTTTTAAATCGCATGTCTTTTCTTCTGCTTTCTTTTTAAAGCACCTTTCTAAAACCAAAAAGGGCAAACGTAGCATTGTCTTCATTCAGTAAAAGCTTCCAAACCGAAGAGCCACCACAATTTTATGTTTATGTGTAGTTCTTTTACTGATTGAAAAAAACTATTGAATTTTTGAGCTTCTAAATAGTCACCAATAAGGCTGAAATTGCCAGATTCTGGTTAACCTCTAATTTCTTTGTTTTATTGTAAAAAGCAATAAAACACTTCATTTGAATTGCTATGTTTTCTTTGGCGCCGAACAGCATTTTTTTGTTTGATAGCTTCACTGCTGGTAACTCTGCATGTCTAGTTGTGCAATAAACCATTTAGATTGACTACTAATGGTAACAGATCAATACTGTCTTTAGTCTAAATAAACATACAAGAACGGACTGATGTAAAAGTAACCCCATTGTGAAGGTTTTATTGTAACTATTAAGTTCTTTTGATCTGATAGTCTGCTTGGGTTTGAGCCCCACATTGAGTAGCGCCTAGCTTTACTCTTCAGAAGACTAAAGACACTGGGGTCTTTCACAGAAACACCTATCAAAAATGTTAAGAACACCTTCAGAGAACCACAGTTCAAAACGTTTTAACAAACCCTTCAAGATGTAATGCATATGTGTAGGTGTAATTTCTGTGTCATGCGTTAAAAGCCAGATATTTATGCAGTTGCTGTCGTATAGCAAATTATATCAGGTGTGAAGTACTTTCCAGATCTGACTTGTTTTGAGCTTTAGCAGCAGTTTGAAATTGGAGCTAAATTGTATCTGACGTTGTTACTGACTTCTCCAGTTCTGGCTAAGTTCAATTGGTCTTTCATGACACATAAGTGTTTTTCACAAGGATTGTTTTCACTGGAAGGTGAGATTGTTTAGATATAAATTTTCTTTAGTTGTTTGGACATGTGATATTGCAAATTTTGTTTTAAAAACAATTCCTGTTTTCAGTGACTGAAACCAGAGCATAAATAATGTCGACTATTACTGTCAGTTTGTTTTTTCTAAAAGAACAAACTGACAAATATTACAAAAATACTATAAAATTATACATGTGATTTGTGTATTTTATTGAGGTAAAGTTTATGAGATAAAAATATGAAGCATCATAATCTATCCTTGAGGGCTTAATTTACTTTTTCTTTTATGGATCAAGCTTGACCGATCACCAGTCTCTGTGGGCTGGAATTAGCTTTTCCAGGCAGCCTACCTGCTGAAAAGTACCCTCATAATCATCCGATGAAAGCACCATGCCACTCATCTCCTTTTTGTTTCTCCCTCCCCCCTATCCTCTTCAGGTTTTCTTTTTTCCCCTATAATATAAATTTAGTTCTTCCAGCTCGCTCAAAGCAGTGCACGCAGTGTGTTTCCTGTGAGCAGGCATGTTCATGATATGCTTACATTACAAAGCAGCAGGATAGCAGGAAAATATCAAACAAAATGGAGCTTGTGAGATCAATTACATGATAGAAAATGGAGGTTTAAGTCTAGTGTATATGCGGCAGAGTATGGCTGTTCATATTTCAGAGCTCTCGTCCTAGGTGTCTAATCTCTTCTCCCCGCAATTTTTTTTATTACGAAAGGCTAAAGCTGTTTTTTAATTGTTTTTTCCCTAGTTAATCCCCTGCAGGGTGCACATGTGTTCACGTGTACTGGTGTGTGGTTTATTTGAACATGTTTGTGGCTCTTAGTTTGTGTGTGTGAGGAAATGAGACCATTTTTTTAATGCATTTGCTGCAAAAAAAAAGCTGAGATCTTGTGTGGCCATGTGCACTGTGCTGATACAGTATTTGTCTTTTGGAGGGGCCATATTGATGTCGTTACTACCGCTTCCTCTTAGCTGTGTGGCACTGAGATTATAGGCTTCCATTCATAAGAAGTGGAGGGGGGGATTTCCCCAACAAGAACGAGCACGGCTGTGTCAGTAAGCCCCTCAGGATGCCTAGGATAAGCAAACACTTTCAGAGCACACCTAATGGCAGTTTTGAGGATGAGTTGGTCCTATCTAGCAAGAATTTTAGCAGTAGATCAACAAACATGCGATGCAGGCAGTCTCCGTGGCGTGCTGAAGCGCCATCATAGTCTGAGCTTTTAAAGCCATAACCGGTGTTGATTCCATTAAAAATCAAAACTGAAACACACACTTCCTGTGGCTGCACGCCAAGTAGGCCAGGACAACACTGTGGGGACAAGGGATGGGGGGTTATTTGGCACAATAGAAGAACCAGAGCCAAAAAAGCCTTGAACAGCAACCAGCCCATTACTCTGAGGGAAAAGCTTGTGGTTGCAGATCATCAGGGATCACTCAGCAATGTCAGATCAGGGGCAGCTGTAGTCTAATTAGAAATGCAAGATGGCGGAAATTCCTGAGGGAGAGCCACATAGAGAAATTAAATTTAATTTAGAAAAAGTAAGAGCAGCGTGCAGAGGTAAAACTAGAGGAAACTTGTCCTAAATTACAGTAAAGTAGCACTGAAAGTTAATTTATTTCAGTAAGTCTGTTCAAAAAGTAAAACTCTATAGACAAGTTACACATAGTGATATATTTTATGGGTTTTTGTTATGTTGATTAATTATGGTTTGTTGCTAATTAAAACATTGAGATTTGGAAAAAAAAATATGAATATAGCATGAGACCAATAGAGCAGGTATTGGTACTTTGGAGTCAGCTCCTGCTGGAAAATTAAATCAACATCTCCATAAACCTCAGCAGAGGAAAATGTTAAGTTTAAAAAGAACAATCTGGTAGATTGTGATTACTTTGGAGTTCAAAACACAGTGAACAAACAGCAGATAAAACAGTTCCCCAAATCATCACTGACTGTGCCCTTGATTTCAAAATTAATTGGTAGTTGTACTTTTATCTGAGGAATAGAATGGGCCTGTTTCTTCACTTGGCCTTGGCAGGACACTTTTGTTGTAGTCTCTTGGCTTGGAGTGGTAGTGATAGTTATAGTTCATATCCAGCTACATTGTTTAACACATTGTTTTCTTTTCACTCAACTTTATGCTAATAAGCATAGAAAACAGGACTAAGTGTTTCCAGATCTTTCCCTCAGCGAAAGCAGTCTGTGTTCTGCACTACTATCAAGAAAGCAGGTTTTCCATAATTATGTGGGACATATGAGAACAGTTCTGTAAAAAGAACAAAAATAATTTTCCCATTGTGATATTCTAACTTTCTGAGAACCATAACATTGTGGTTTCATTTGCTGAGAATCAAAAGTAACTAAAATGAAAGCTTGAAATGTGACTATGTCATTGATTTACGCAATTTGAGTTAGAGTTTTTAAAGAAATGACTGAAATAATTCAAATTTTCACCATTGAATTACCCTATAAACACTTCATGAACTTAATAAAAGTGTCATTTCTGTGGGGAATGTTTTAACATCAGAGTCTCTTAACCAGGATTCTGAGGAGTAAATGCAGCTGCTTCCATGGTCCTGTTTCTGTTTGAAAATCTGTTTTCTTTCTTTTTATGAAAACTCAGAGGCTAGCTGGGAGCCTGTTGAGCCAAAAAGAGCTTGTACATTTGAACCAATGTTATTAAATCTCTGGGTGGTCCGATTTATCTTCCACAGCAGGGTGTAACAGACTATACCCACTGCTAAGATGTGGTTTAGGTTTTGTGCAATTCTGTTTGCATTTATGAGTGGGATGTACACACAGGATGTATGCTAAATCTATACTTTTTAATAGGCTTAGGGCCTTTTTTTTAACCAAGGTAGCTACTAATTATGATCAAGATTTCCATCTGTATGTTGCGTATCTGACTCTGATTTTTTATTTTGCTTAAGAAAATGTATTATCCTGTATCAAACCCAAATTATGCTTGGTTGTGCTGCATGCTGGCAGATCCCATGAGAAAGCCGCGTTAGCTTATTTTTGGTTTGCAGTGGATATGTCAAACATATACCTGAAGTTGTTAGGGAACATGCAGAGCTTCTTTGCCAGGAAGTGATGTCGAAATGAATATTACTGTGCACAACACCAGATACAATCCTAAGGGAATGTTGCTAAGACACTGCAATCTGAGGCCATCGCCAGGATTCGTGAAATGGAATATCACACAACAGGAGCAGGGATGCCTTCAGAGGTGGCGGTTCTTTGTTAAAGGGCAGCTGCATGAATCTGCTGGGGATTTCTGTTGTTTTCTAACTTCACAGATGTGCTTGAGAGGAAATCTCCACAAACCGTAATGTTTTTTAATGGATTTTTTTCTGATCGACCAAGACGGAGTGATGAATAACGGTAAAGTGGAAAGAAACGGATACATAGTTTTCGTTATTTAAGAAAACTGTGGCAGACATTCAGCTGCCTGTCCAGAGATTAAAATTTAATTGCCTATTCTTAACTCATGTTCAATCAGGTTGGATGAATTGCATCTGTAAGCTGAACTTTTCTGTTGGATTTAGGTTTAAAGTTTGAATAGGCCATTCAAACAAATAAATATGCTTTGGTTTACAGTCTCTGGCTAGCTTCCTTGTACCTGCTGAAGAAAAGCATCCCCACAGTATGATGCTGCCACCATTTTGCCTCACAGTTGTGACTGTTGTAAAACCTAGCCCTGCTTTAAGTATCTGTAAACTTTATCACTAACCTGTCTGGTGTTACTTTGTCTACATCCTGCTGTTTGTTGGCTGATGTTGTCTTAGCAAGCCTCCAAAGCCTGAACAGCTATAATTATGCAGAGATTAAATTAGACTCTATTTATAATGCAGGGATTTCTAAGGGCAATTGATTGTACTTGATTTTATTTAGGAGTATCAAATTAGAAAGGATTGGATAAATATACATGCCACATTTCTATGCTTTAAACAATAAGTGACCGATAAATAGGGGCGAAGTCAAAGGTAAAGCAGCTTGAATACATGGCCTATCCAGTTAACCAATTATCCTCCAATTGAAGTTTATTTCTAGTTGGCAACAACCCAATTCTGTTGCTTGTACTGCGATTTGATAATCTGATTAGCAACCATTTTGGAAAAACCAGTGTGTTTAACGATCAAAGTCTAGAGTAGTATTTACATGGTTTTTCAAGCATATTTACTTGTGTTCCTGCTCTTCCCACAATGTAATTAAAAAAAGTTTAACACCATTCGCACATGCTAGGAAGCTGTCTCCATCTCAGATCCTAATAGGAAAACAATTAACACCACATTTGGAGTGCTGAAAAGGGGAATATTCATTTTTTTGACTTGCTTAGAACATTACATTTGAACAGATTAAAGCTGTTTTTTAGATTTTTCAGTGTTTCATTTGTTGTCTGAAGAATTATGAGATGGGGAAGGGAGGAAAAAGGGTAAATCAAATCTTAATTTGACTCTGCGTGGGAATCTCAGTTTTCATTTAAGTGCTATATCCGGGGATTAATGAACAAAGTGGAAATGAGGAGATGGATTTGCTTTATTTGCCGAGTTGTTTACTTTTTCTTTCTTACAAATTCTTTGGCCGGCTGACTCTGTCTACTGAATACCCTCACTGTCTGAAGAATCGAGTCTAGCAGCTTATCAAAAGGAGGGAGTATTGACCAATATGGGGTTCTTTGTTCATATACACTGTGTCAAGATGTCTTATATAAGCAATCTCTGGTAGATGTTCACTAGTCTGCATGAGCACTCCCGTGATTAAACAGTTGAAACCACTTATGGAAACATGCTTTTTTCTCACTGATGTAAAAATGTAAATATTGCCTGTTTTGTTGAGGTTAGATTACCAAAATAATAAGAATTGTTAGACTTCCAACAACTTTTCACAATAACCAGTGGAATTATAGCCGATACAGAACTGGGTTCATTGTCCAGTTGGACGGCCATTTTTCCCCAACCATCAACTTCCTGATTCTCTTAAGCTTATGGTTGCTTCAGTATTGCAATTTTTTTCCCTCTTTGGGACATACATTTTTGAAATACACCATTCCCTCCCACAGCAAAGCGATCCCAGAACATGATGCAGCCACCTCTGTACTTTACGGTTGGGAAGGCGTTCTAAAGCTTTCTAGCTTCCCTCTTTTCAGTAGTGATGTATTGGAGGAAATGAGCTGAGTGATTGTTTACACTTGTGATTTTACTCATGAGAAGTTTTAAATTAAGCACAATGTGGTGCTGTAGAGAAAGTAACACAACTACATTGTATTAATAACCATAGAAAAATAGTTTATTGAAAGTATGCTCTTAATATACACAAAACATTTAAGTTTTTTTGTCATGTGGCTATTACAAGTGATATTGTTATTCTTCTGATAACCCAGTAGGTCTCAATGTCAGCGACCCGCAATAATGAACCGTAAAGATATTTTTACCTTTTTCTGGCAACACCAGACATTGAAACAATCTTATATTTCATATAAAGAGATCTTATTTTTCACTGCTTGTGTATCCTAAAATGATAAACATTTAAGTTGTACATCCTGATAATGAGTTTTTTTGACACCGACTTCTCTGTAAGGAAATGCTCAGATGTGTCTTGTTACAATTCGGTGCTGATCTTTTTTCTTATGAACTGACATTACTTAAGGTAGGTCACATTTGTATCTGTTTACTGATGCAGAGCTCACTTTAAAGCAGGATTTTTGTCTTTGCATGCAGAATAAACCAGTATAAATGTTGTATTTTCACCTGGCAGCCTTAAAATGCCTAGTTGTGTTCAACGCTGTATTGCCTTATCCTAGTTGGGTTTGGCATACAAATGCAAAGTGTGAGGGGAGAAAAAGCACTGTTTAATATTACGACAACAATGTTTTTATGTTTTTTTGTGTTAATATACCAAGCCTGAGATTTGGTGCCTCTGTCTTGCTGGTGAGAACGCAAATAGAGAAGCACTCGATAGGATGTGTTTGCATGTGTGAGAAAATATATTCAAAAAGGTCACCCAATAATATGGTTGGGAATGGAGAAAAGAATAGGCACTTGAATGAATTGCAGAAAGTCTGGCTTGTTCCTTATTCACTATGCTGCTCTTCCCATCTTTGAAGTCCAATTGCTTATTAGGCAGCAATCTGTCCTTGTATAAAATTGTATAAGATAACAAATAGTGTGGAAAATGCAAGGTTTATGCAAAGCTCCAGAAACACCAACAGCTCGCATTATAAGCATGCTAATACCTGTGAGTGTTCTCCACAGGCTCTTGTGGTTTTGCTTTAATATCATCTGTGAAATTCACATAACATATTAACTGTTGTTGTGATAAATCTGTTGTAATACAGTTTTACCTCACTTCATTAAATGATGGCGCCAATCTGCTCAGGGCGACATATCTTCATGAAAATAACTCTTTTTGAGTATCTTCTTATCCTTTACTTAATTTTGTCACAAATAGCCTTGTAAACCAGATAATTCACTAAGCAAGTAGTATAGGCATATGAAAGTAAAATTTATTGCAAAATTAGCCTTTCACTAAGAAATGCCACTTCCTCCTTGGCAGAAAGTTTTCACTGTGATGAGCCTTTGCATAAACCTCGGCTTGGGAGCCAAGTCTAATAAAATTCTGAAAGAGTTGGAATAAAATTTAGGCATTTAGGTACAAAACTCGACTTTATGCTTTTATGCCTCCCATGAGCTGTATTTGGTAAAAATACTGATTCTCACTCTATCTGGTGAGAATCAGTATTTTTCTGACTTTAAGTTTGATAGTGGTTGTAGTTTTTAATCCAGCAGAGAACAAAAGGAATTGCAAGATTATCATAACTCATGCATTAAAAAGTTTATCTATAACTTTTATAATTAAAAAAAAATATATTAAATTCAAAAGAATACATATTGCTGGTTTATGTGGCTACAGACCAAAAATGATGGAAGTTGCTGATTCTGATTTCTGGCTAATTGATTGAGTCATCTCTAGTAGTTGCAGGTGTTGATCTTCTCTTATTGAATTCCCCAGTTCATTGGGTTGATATTAATTTGTCCTGGATGCTGCTTGTATTTGTTAAATACCTCAACATGGTTTTACTTTCCTAAACCGCTGCTTAAACTTCAGTTTGGGAGCTAAGCAGTACCAAATGTTAGACATCAGTGAGATTACTTTCTTTACATGGAAATGTTTAAGAATTATAATCTTCAGAGCAGTTTTCATCACTCATAGTGTGTTTCTTTTTTCTCCTTCTCTTTTAGGAAAATTGTCATCAAGATTGGAAAAAGGAAAAAGCGAAAGCCAGAGTCGTCAGAGGAGGAGTCTGATGATGATCCCCCGCCTCGTCACTCTTTTAAGGATGATGATTCTGTGAGTTCCATTTTTTTTTCAGAAAACACAAAACTGATTATTTCTAATCAAAACTTTAAGTGTGACATTGGCATAGTAAAACCTTTGCCATTTTCCTCCTACCACTTTGATGTCAGGTGAGAACTTAGTTGCGTCTGAGTGAGTTTTAATCTGGTTCTGATGTGGTTTAGGCGTTACTGCCTGTGGTGTCGCACCTTGGCTCACAGAGCACAAAGACGACGCTTGTCTCTTCTTCTGTTACTGTTCTGACAACACTGAGTGAGGGAAGTGGTGTTGTCGCCCTGACGGCTGCTCATGCTGCTGTGGGGCAACGAGGAAGGCTCACAGCTTTAGTTTGAGCTTGAAAGGATTGAATGTGGTTCATGCAGAGGTCAGATAGTGGGTGGCTATTTCAAGTACACATTCCTCTGTTTGTTGATGATGGAGAAAACTGACAGTCTGGCTGTACTGTACCATATAGCATCAGAAACCCCCTCCTCATAGGTATCTCTTTTTTGAGTTATTAAACACACATTCTCAATTTGATATGGGAATATTATTCAAAATGAAATATTTGCTCATATGTTTTGGTTATTTAAACAACTCATGTTGAATTTGCTGATGTGTAATTGGAATGAGGATGATCTGTTGCACACTCTTTGCTTCATCACCCTTCTCCCCGTTTTCTGAGACCTTTCCAGACTTTATCCTCTGATATAATTACCCCCGTTGGATGGTGCCCCTGGCCTTAATTAAAAGCATCTGTTGATGACTCATTTAAGATGATCAGTGACAGAAGTTGAGGTAGCATGTCCGACAGCTGCAACAGAAGCCTAGTTTCTTCAGGGCTTCGTCCTTGTTGCTTTGGAAAGTGGCAGGTTTGACTCTCTGCCTCTGGTCATCTTGAGTTTGCAGATTTAAGGGTCTGTCTCCTCAGGGATTTTATAATGCACACCTAATTAACTTTGGCTCAGTGGCATTTATTCCTAATTAACTACATATTATCTTTAGGAGGGGCTGTATTGATGCAGGATGCAGTAGCCCACGCATAAGATAATTATAAAAACTTGACAGGAAGGCAGAGACAAAAGCTTGACTTCAAAGCTCTCCTGTTTTTTTCCCCTACATTAATCTTTCTTCTGATTTTTCAACTTAGTTTATTGTATTTTACCACGGATTTTCAAAAGATCATGAATAAATCAGTGGGACATATTTTTGTTACATGTGTCATAATCAAGATTTGCTTGTCTCCAAAACTAATCCAAGTTATTTAAGACATTGTTGCCACTGAGTCCCAGTCTGACACTGGGTATAACTCAGTTAAAAAAAGCTGCTGTGCTATAATGTTCTGATAGTTATAGTTTCTTTATAAATAGATATAGAACTCAACATTTGTCAGTAATGTTGTAGTGCTGAGTCATTGAGCATACATTGTTTATCAACAATAACTGATTTTATAAATTTCTATTCTGTTATATTCTCAGCAAATTAAGACTAAATTATTTCAAATTCTAAGTCCAGTTTTAAAGATCCGAAAGGGCAGTTCATATGGACCTTATCCACACACAAACATGGGGTCTGTAGAGAAAAGAAATGTATAAAGTAAAACGTTGTAAACAGTTGCTAGAAAATCAGAATTTTCCCCTGATCTAATTTGTGTTGTCTGGTTGACAAAGGGAGGAAAAGTTTTGGAGGGTCATTTTTTTTGAGGAGTAAATTAAAAATCATCTCATGGTTCTTTGTCTGAAGGTGGCACTATCGATTAAATTAATTACCACTATGAAATTATAAAGAAGAAGACTTGTAGGATAAATAAATAAAGCCATTTCAGACCTTACTAAGCAGCCTTGCGTATGGAACCACAGGGCCCCTGTATGAAAGCATTATTTTTTCAACAAACTGTTATATTTGTATCAATTTATTCTTCTGTATGTTAATTTGCCTCTTCTTTATTGTGATTCTCTAGAAGAGGCGGTCGAACCGTCAGGTGAAGAGAAAGAAGTATGCTGAAGAGTTGGAGGCCAGATTGTCAGATGAGGATGTCAAAGTTATCGTGAAAGCCAAGAAAAGCAACACTGCTGCATCCAAGGACCCTGCTGTTCAGCTGTTTGTGGTAAGTTCATTTTATGAGTCTTAGATGTGATTAAACATCAAAGTAAATTTTCTGTTATCAATACTAAACATTGGTTGAACTATCAATACTTTTGAATATCCAATAAATATACCCAAGATGGTTTTACTAAGCTTTCAGCGCAGCAAATTGGACTCATTTATTAGTATAAGTTGCTTTGAGCTCATTATCCCCAAATATTAAAAGTGGAACAAATGTTCGTGAATTTTCTTTTCAGTGTCGACTGACTCTACAAATTGGAGTTGCACTCATCTTTTCATGCAACATTTATTATCAGCACCTGACAATATTGTGACTCAGAAGGTAGCAAACAAAGCTTACAGATGGAGCTGAAAATAGCGATTGCAGTGCACTGACCCACATTCGATATGTAGGTGACTAAACCAGTGGTGGGAGGCTGAGACTATAAGTTTTTCCTATTTTAGCTCTAATTAAATTTATTAAGTGTGAGGTTCCCTGTTTTTGTTGCTTTTGTCTGAAATTGGATGAAAAAAAGCTAAATAAATTTTGCACAGGACAGTTTTATTGCTGATTTTTCTTTCTAAGCCGGGTCCTAACAGACCTGGGTGAAACTGTTTTTGTATGAGTAAAAGACAAAAACCTCTGTCAGGAGGAAGTGACACAGATACCTCTGCTATACATTCTCTCTGTCCGCAATAACATACAGAAAACCTAGGGGCATCACCTCCTGGATGCATTATTTTGCAAGTTTTCAGATCTGTGAGGAAGTTTGTTTCATGAAATCAGCTTCTGAAAACCGTCACAGCTTTGAAATATAGCACCTGCTCCGCTGCAAGCAGGGAAAGGGAAGAACTCCTGCTGCTGCATGATATCATGAAGACTGTAAATGCTCCACAAATGCTTCCCACTAATTATACCTGAAAGAAAAAAAAGCTTAATTACAATTACTTTGAGCCTCTTCAGTGATTTGGTAGCCTTGCAACTAAAAAAGATGTGGGTGTTGGACAGAAATGAACAGTATGGTGCTTATGCAATCATGTGTAATGAGAATACAGTTATTACTATATAAATATAGCAGAAATATAACTACCTATTCATTTTTTGCGAGGGCGACATTATTACAGTTAATATTGTAAGCCAGTAGAGCTAGATGCAAAACATTTTTCCCAGATTGTACAAGTCTTATTGAAACCATTTCCTTTTCAAAGAAAAGCAATCAATATTTTGATAGATTAAGCAGAGCTGGCTGATTTTCCTTCTCATAAATCCTGCTTCTTTTTTTTTTGTAGATGTCAAAAGGAATCCAATTTGTTTCAGTTTCTCACATGAATGAAAATATATTTGCAGTATTTTGGAAATCATGACTGCTTTCCACAAAAATATAACTAGAAAAGTTAGGTTTACTTCACATTGTAATGCAGAAGCTATTTTCCTTATAATGTTTTATTACATTTTATTTAAGTCATATTGAGAGACATAATGAGACTGTTTTTGCTTACTCTTGTTTATGAGATTTCTCTGTTGTATGTTGTGGGAAATATTTGACCTGAGTTTCTGTTGCCTAAACATGGCCTCATTTTAAGTTGTCTGATCTGGAGACTAATTAAACATGAGACCTAAGTCTTTACTGTCTCTCAGGAGAACCCTACAGAGGAGGATGCTGCTATTGTTGACAAAATCATGTCTTCTCGTATCATGAAGAAGGAGGTAATTATACATCACTTTATTCTCATTAGTCATTATTAAAATTTAATTGTTTTTAATTTCTATTTTTCTGTTGTACTAATTGCCATTTTTGTCATTTCAAACCTCTTTTAGGTATCTCCAGGGGTAATGGTAGAAGTGGAAGAGTTTTTTGTAAAATACAAAAACTAGTAAGTAAAATTTTCTATTGTTGATCTTTGTGTATGTAAAATTCTAATTGAACATAAAAATATGAGGGAACTAATAGTATCTGTTTCTTCAATTTCTCTGCTGTCTTGCCTAAAGTTTTAACATTCAAGTTAAATAAGAAATTCTTCAGAGGCTTTGAAACATAACCCTGTGTTAAAATATTTTATTTAATTGAATTAAATACTTTCCAAGTATGGGGAAAAAAAACAACCCAGCATAGTATAAATAATATTTTTATTTCCAGATATTATTGGTCACACAGACACCTCCTTGTCTAAAACAGCCGTTTATGTGAATGACGAGAAATGAAACATTCAAAATACAGAAACTGGTTAAAGATGTAAAAATAATCAAAAGCTTGGGCCTAGTTTTGATTCCACTCCCTATTTTAAGCTAAAGTATAGCATAAAATGGAGGAAAGTGGAGTCCTTGAATCACTTGGGTCTGTCAGCTTTCATCATCAGAACCACCTTTTAAAGGAAAAGTTGAGTATGTCTCTCTGGTCTGAAATCAGGTCATTTCACTCATGAAACCAACTGGACTTCTCATTATTCTGCTAGTTCCCTCTCTCGGCCAAAAGTTAACTCAGAAACAGGCGTGACTGTTGGTTTCAGTTGTTGATGTGTTGCTGGTTTCTCACTTTGGTTCTGACGAGATACAAAATGAAACACTTTAAATGAAAGTTATAAAGTTAAACTGAACACACATCCCAGGTTGATGGACGAAAAGTTGAATCCTGCTAAGCTTTAGGAAGAGACAGTATGCTGCAAACGAAAACATTTATGGTAATCAGATCTCAAAACCATGATTAATTATCTAACAGGTAAAAGCTTCTTGATGAAGTTTAAAATTTCTTCTGAGTGGAACTATGCAGCTTACCAGAGAGCCTAAGCTTCTTGGGAAGGAGGCGTAAGAAGGGGCTGATCCTCCAATCAGAGGAGGGCTTGGGTCGTAGAGCTAATGGAAAAAAAAAATTGCTTTTTCTAAAACATTTTTTACACTCGGTGAGACCAAAAATGTCAACATCCTATTGCTTTAGATATAATAAATTAGGGTTGAGGTTCATTTTGTAAGTATCATTTTCTAGACCTTTTTTGACATCTGGTAGTTTTAATATTAACAGACGTTCTAAAAATAACCAGCCGTCATTTATTCTTCATATTTTGACACTTTTCGGACACCACCTATGGAAATGGAGTTGTTTTGACATAATAAAGAGACCTGGAGAAAAGTGAAGTAGAGAAAAAGGTAAAGTCTAAGGAAACTCCACTACATGTATAAACATCTTTAGTACAGCTTTCATAGTTCAAATGTATTTTTTCCCCAAAAGCCTGAAGCAGCATCTGAAATCACTGAACTGTCATGAGCGAGATTCTGTTCCCTTCTGCCAAATATTAAAAATGATGAACATGTTAATGGCACTGTTTATTTTTCTTATTTAAAAATGACTGAGATGAGTTGAAACATAAGGCCAGTGAGGAAAATCTGATCGCCCTCTGGTGATGTGAGCAGTGTGTAACAGCAGATTTTCATGATTGTCTCCTTGTGTGTTTGTCAGCTCCTACCTCCACTGTGAATGGGCCAGTGAGCAGCAGCTAGAAAAGGACAAGAGGATTCAGCAGAAGATCAAACGCTTCAAGATGAAACAAGCACAGAGGGCGCTCTTCTTCACAGATGTAAGGCTGCGTGTGTATATGTGTGCAAACAGCCTCTTCCATTTATTTGCACACTGCTTTATGCTTCCTCATTCTAATATTTCTAATAAGAGGATTGTTCTTTTTATATTATTACATCATTTATGGCAATTGTTTTCAGCATGCATGTGTTGGAGGGGTGTGTGTGGATATTAAAAAGCTTTCTGTTTGATATCTGTGGGATGGCACATCTGTGTGCATTGATTTGAATTTATTTACTTACTGAGCCGATACAGGAGAGTTGTTTCTCTGTTTCCAGATGGCGCGTGGGAATTTGATTTGTTCTTTTACTTAGCATCTGCTCTTTCTGTTTTTGTGTCTTCTGTTCCTCTCAGATGGATGAGGAACCTTTCAACCCAGACTATGTGGAAGTCGATAGAGTGCTCGAAGTGTCGTACTGCGAGGACAAAGACACAGGAGAGGTAGAGTAAATCTTCTCTGTTAAGCACATATCAGAGTAGCGCGTTTGCTCCTAGCTTTTGTTGCTGAAAATGTTTTATCCCTTCTTACTTTTGTTGGTTTTCTTCCTTTTGATATCTTCTAGCCTGTAATGATATCTATGAATCGTAGAAGTGCCCAAGGCCACCCTAATGGGCTGCCTCACAGCCTTTGAAAATGCTACAAAAGCAAAGCTTAGCCTCGCTCTAGTCATTTCCAGTGCTCATTGTCCTCTGTCTGCTGCAGGAAGTGGTGTACTACCTGGTGAAGTGGTGTTCTCTGCCTTATGAAGATAGCACATGGGAGCTGAAGGACGACGTTGATCAGAGCAAGATTGAAGAGTTTGAGCGGCTGCAGGCAGTCAAGCCAGACTCTCGCAGAGTGGTACGACGAAACAGTGCTTCCCAAGATACTGCTGATTTCTTCTCTGATCTGTGTTTAGCAACAGCAGTTCTGATATTATCATCTATAAAACCATGTTAAAAGTTTTTTTTTACTCTTATTCTCCCTGCTTGTAAAAATAAAAGAAAAACACACACAAAATCCAGGCTATGCTGAAATGAACAAGTTTTAAGTGCTTTTGAAAAGGTTTTGATCCAAAATCTAAATGTAATATTATCCGTTTTGTCTCTTAGGAGCGGCCTCCAGCCAACCTTTGGAAGAAGAGGGAGCAGTCGAGGGAGTACAGGAATGGCAACACTCTCAGGGATTACCAGCTGGAGGGGGTCAACTGGCTTCTTTTCAACTGGTACAACAGGTCCGTTTTAATCCATGGGGATGACCTGGGTGTTATCCCCAAGTATTTTTTTTTTGCATCTAACATTGAGGTTTTATCATGTCTGAAATTTATTAAAAAAGGAAGTAAGTTGGTCTTCAATATGTTAATCCCAGATCTTGACTTTTATTTCAGCAGAACTATTAAATCTTGTATATTTTATGTTTTTTTTTTTCTCACGGGGCTTTTCAGTCAGGCAAAAGTTTGAGTCGCATGCCGACATCTTCATTGTGTTCTGTAACTTGAAGTGGTTGAGGCTACCTGCAATTTACTGCTAACATATCCTTGCTAGCTGTTTGGCGTCTATCATGGATGGGGAAGTGTAAATTTATTGCCAGATGTCTGGACGAAGTTCATACATTTCTGTGGAGATGTAGGACTTAAATTCATTCATTTAAAGGTCTTAAATTTGATTAGGTGAAACCTGCAGAAACCTTGATATAGTTAACTATTGCTTTGTGTAGCTATGATACTACACACTACACAAGTGTTTAAATAAAATAACATTTCACAGTTCATATATATTAAAGATGCCCAACTAAACGGATATATTCTGCTTGCGATTGTACTTTTCTAGAGAGATCTGGGTGTTTTGAGATTACAGGTCATGAATAATGAATGAGCTTTTCTGCTTATGCCTCACAGTCCTCATATGCAGGATTCCTATTTAGACTGCTTGGGGTCAGGAAGAGGGTCAGATTTGCCGTTGAGGTGCACCCAAATGCACAACTGGTTGCTTTTCTTCACCCACGATCACAAAAGCAATGCTATGCATCTGGAGTGAAGTGTCGGCGCTTGCATTAACCCTGGGAATTGGTTTAGTTATGTGTGAGCGTGCAGGAGTTAGCATATGCCTACGCAGAGAAATTCATCAAAACTCGAGGGCTGCTTAAGAGGCCAGTGGGAATATCTGCACGTTGCAATTAGCATCAAGACATTATACCCCCACCCACTGGACAGCTGAATAAATGGATTGCAGGAGCACACCACACAGCAGAGAGATTATGCTGGATTTCGAATGTTTTTTTTTTGTTGTTTTTTTTTAATACTGTGATTACTGCTGATGATGTTGTTTTCTCCCTCATTGTTTGTAGTTTATTGTTTTGTGTCTTGGGAATAGTTTTTTTCCCCTTTGTACACAGTCTCATGATGAATGCACAACACTTTCTCTGTGATATAGCGATGTGGGAATCTCTCCTGCAGCCCAACCTACGCACATCATTAAAGCAGCCACATTGCATGGTTTACCCCACTAACCATTTTTTTCCCCTAACATCCATCAGGCGCAACTGCATCTTGGCTGACGAAATGGGCCTGGGAAAGACCATCCAGTCAATCACATTCCTGGAAGAGATCCATCGTATCAGCATCAAAGGACCCTTTCTCATCATCGCCCCCCTCTCTACTATTGCAAACTGGGAGCGAGAGTTTCATACCTGGACTCACCTTAATGTCATTGTTTACCACGGCAGCATGATCAGCAGGCAGATGCTGCAGCAGTATGAGATGTATTTCAGAGATGCACAGGTAAAGGCTGGTCACTATCATGTCTATAATGTAGATTTTAGTCTAAATTAGTTTGTGCCCATTTCAGTGTTTTCTCTGTGTGAAGTCGCAGCTTTCCCAAAAAAAAACCTCCATAAGGAACACTTAGGAAGACTACAGGTCATCCAGCTTATCTCGCTTATCTAACACCAGATATCTTAAAAGATTCAGGAGCCTTTTTCCAAGATTGAGGTACGTCTAATATACCTTTTAAAGACAGATGAACAAAAAGCAGCACTGTTCTGCTGAACTTTAAAGTGGAAAGCAGTGATTCACTTCGATTAAATTAATAAAAGTGTTCTTTAGAAAACAGCAGCACTGTCAGCAATGCAAAACTCTGTGAGCCATGTAATTATATGAATCAGAATATCAGGTCTGCCTACAACGAGTCACATTGAAACGCTTGGCAGGACGTGATTACCATATTTAGCACAAAGCTAGAAATACTTCACATTCTTTGTCACTAATGCAAGACCTGGGTTATATCAGTGTCTATTTTATTTAAAAAAACTGGATTTCATACATGAGTGAAATGGTTTTGCAGGGTAAATTGAGAGGAAAGGCTAGTATTTCTGTGGCTTTACTGTATTCATAAGTTATAATATATTTTTTGTTGATAAATACATCAAAACAAGCTCAAGGATATTTGTTACAGATCTAATAAGATGTTTGTATACTTCTAAAGCTTAAACATTATTTGAAATAATTACTCTTCATCTAAAACTTGTGAAAGGCCTATAACACAAGTAACTGCTAACAAAATCAGGTGTTAAATTTGTGTTTATTTGTGATAAATTCTATTTAATTATTAATGAAGCAAAGAAATGCAAATAATTATTATGAATGATAAACAAAGAAAAATCATAATCTTGAAGCTACTATTATGGGGGACATTTTCTGACTGCAATGAATATGAAAAATGAATGTGAAAAATGCTGTTGCATAAACTGATCATAATATAAAATGCATCAATATTTTATCAGTATCTCACAAGGGCAAAGAATGAGTTTTATGACCTATTATTTGGTTGCAAGAACTGGCTTTCATTTTATTGGGAGGCCGTCAGTCTGTCAAAGATTGCTTTAAATTAAAGATTTTGCATGATACAAACAAACAGGAAAAAACACACATATAATATAAGTGATTATTAAAAAGTTGCACCTTTCTGACGTGGTTATACAAATCTTTGTCTTGGATTCCGAAGTTCATTGCTTCTGAGGGAGGAGTCATTAGGTGGGACTAATTAACCATTAAAAAGCAGACTTTGAATAACAACATGGCATGCTTTAAAACCATATAAAATTCAGAATTAGAAAACAAATCTAGTTCAGATTTATGAACGACAATCTAGCACGCTCCTGGAGAAAAGTGACTAAAGTAGGTCAAAGTTCACGCCCCCGGAAGGTGGGTTTATTGCATTAGTAGAATATATAAGGTCTGTGCGCAAACACTGAATTGAAAGCACTTGAGGCCTCTAAGAATTTGCAATTTTTTTACATAATTTTAAACCCAATCTTTGTTGACTTTTTTAATTTTAGCTGCTCATTCGTAAACTAAGGAACTTCAATCTTATTGAAATAAACAAAATGGTCAGATTTTTGTATAAAATGAATGTAAAAAGACCCATCGTTTTTAAATGTTTTGATTTAAAACATTTAAATCAAATTTGCTTTTAGGAAAAAGTGGATAAATGTTTGTCGTTCTACTTTACTCCAAAATTGAGATGTATGCAAAAGCCTCGTTAATAAATGGTAATCTGTTATTTGTACCTAATACATTTTTAATAAATGTTATGTATATGTTAAAAATGTGGGGAAACATGTCTATCTGTATCAACCACCTATGCTTGGAGTTCAGATTTGCTCAATTTGGACCAGCCAATATCCTTCAAAGAGCCTCAAATGGCCCTCTGGCCACACTTTGGACACCCCTGAATTAAAGGGGTGCTATACTGGGTAGATTTCACTTCAATCTTTCAAATTGCACGATAGATTTTTTTTTTCCATGAAAGCAAACCTTTTCCTCTGTTGGTGGTGAGATCATTTTAATGAGCTTTGCATTAGCAAGATGGCATTTAACAAGAACCAGAGAGGGGTGCTTGTGCTGCAATAAGTAGACTATGAGGTAGTTAGTGAGCCTTGGACGGAGGCTGTCTGTGGTTGACAGGGCATGTGATATTTTGCATCAGGCAGTTAGGAGCTCTTAGTGTTCAGACGAACCGTAACAGGAATTAAGGTAAGGGAGAGGAGAAGAGAATGGAGCCGCCACCCGGCTGTCTCCAAGGCAGCCTGTGATGTCATAGCACTCTCCAAGGGGAGCTCACTGTCATTGCTGTTCAAGCATATCTGAACGAGTGGCTCCTCCAGTTGTCTGCCGGCTGGCTGGCTGTTGGAGGAGGGGAGGGGAAAGCTAAAGGATAACAGAGGATCTCTGGAGGGCTGTTGTCAAGGCAATGGATACAAATGGAGAGGCGTGGCAATGCAAAGCCTTCCCAGACAGACAACAAATAAACAGCAGTAAGACTGAACATGCAGGTGCCAATGTACTTCTGCTAGAGATGATTTCCTCACAAAAGAAAAGGAGAAAATAAATCGCTTCAGTTCACGTCAGTTTATTTATGCAGTGCCAATTCACAACAAATTAAGAAATAGGCCAGTTCTGATGTCGGTCTGATTGAAGCATCACAAGTTCCATCCACGTGTTTCAGGGTCGTGTGATTCGAGGCGCCTACAAGTTCCAAGCTGTGATCACCACGTTTGAGATGATCCTGGGCGGCTGTCCTGAGCTCAATGCCATCGAGTGGCGCTGTGTGATCATTGACGAGGCCCATCGTCTTAAGAACAAGAACTGCAAGCTGCTTGAGGGCTTCAAACTCATGAACCTGGTGCGGAAATTATTCAAAATAAAATAGTGCTCTGCAGCTTAAGCTGAACACGGTTTTAATTTGTGGTGTTTCTTTCCTCCTCTTTAAGGAGCACAAGGTCCTACTGACTGGTACGCCTCTGCAAAACACAGTGGAGGAGCTTTTTAGTCTCCTCCACTTCCTGGAGCCGGCACGCTTCCCCTCTGAGAACACCTTCATGCAGGAGTTTGGTGACCTCAAGACAGAGGAGCAGGTGAGCTCACAGATATAGAACAGCATAAATCAGATTTTTCTCCTTGTTCCCAAAAACATCAGTTGTCATCTTAGTGCTGGTAGTTTTTCCTCCCACAGTCTCTCAGCATGGAGTCCCATAGAATTATTTGTAACAGCAAGAGCTCAGCATGTGATACTAGATCTAAAAGCAACAGAAAATGTTTACCCTAATACTTAGAAGTGACACAGTTTCACTACATAATCTTTTGTAAAAGATATGAATAAACGGAAAAAAATAAAACGGTGTATATGATGCTGCATTTTTAAACTTGCACCTGTTAGTGCACATGCAGCTGCTTCACTTTGTGACCCATTTTGCCCACAGGTGCAAAAGCTTCAGGGCATCCTGAAGCCCATGATGCTGCGTCGTTTGAAAGAAGACGTGGAGAAGAAGCTGGCTCCCAAAGAGGAAACCATCATTGAGGTGGAGCTCACCAACATCCAGAAAAAATACTATCGCGCCATCCTGGAGAAGAATTTCTCCTTCCTGGCTAAAGGAGCCGGCCAGTCAAATATGCCCAACCTGGTCAACACCATGATGGAATTAAGAAAGTGTTGTAACCACCCCTACCTCATAAAAGGTAAGTCGGTACAGAGTTGCTAAAATTGTCAACATTTCAGGGCATATAATATCTACAGTTTGTTTCAAAAGTGTTAAAACTCCCAGAACCTTCCAACGTTTTCTCACAATATAGTATCAAATAATATATTTCATTGAAGACCGACACAAAGTATGACTGAACTGTGAAGTTGAATGAAATTCATAAAAACGTTCATGCATTTATAAGTCAACACATTGCAGAACTACTACTAGAGTGTCTGAATCTTTTTCATGTTTTTTGCCTGCAAGACTTAATAGGATTAAGGCTGGACTTTGACTGGGCCATTCTAGCACATCAAAATGCCTTGATCTACACCTTTCCTTCATAGCTCTGGCTTCTCAGTCTCAATTTCTTTTCCAGATGTTATCTACTTTTCTTCCAGGATTATTTTCTATATTAGGCTGTTACTAAAGAACAGCCTCCCATTCCAGCCCAAAAAGTTCAGTTTTTGTCTCATTTGACCAGAGCGTCTTCTGTTGCATTTTTACTGTTTTTACTACATGGCTTGTAGTAAAAACAGTGAGTGCAAGTGACTTTCTATTAAGTCACTTGCAATCCAACTAATCGCTGCCTGACAGATTCCCCATCCTGAACTGTAGATCTCTGCAGAGTCACAATTGGCCTCATTGGTGCCTTTTATTCACTGGCTAGTTTACACAGATAATCATGCCTTGCTGTGCCATGTTTCACACTCTTTCCATTTTGGGGTGATAAATTAAACAATGCCCTATGAGATGTTTAAAGCGTTAGTTATGGTTTTATAGTCCAACTCTGCTTTGAACTTCTCCATGTTTGCTCTGACCTATATGCTGTGCTTTTGCTCATTATGCTGTTTGTTCACTAATGTTCTCTAACAAACCTATGAGGCCTTCACAGAGCAGCTGTATGTATACTGAGATTAAATTGCAAACAGATGGACTCAGTTTACTAATTAGGTGGCTTCTGAAAGCAGTTGCTGACACTGAGTTGGATTCAGTCAAGGGGGCTCAATACTGAACTTTTCTCAATACTGCTTAACTTTTCTCATTTTTATTTGTAAATATAATAACTGTTTGAATGTGTTTTTATTCAATTCAGGCTATTTATGTGGTGCTAACTCACAACAAACCTTGTCTTGAAGCCCTTAACAATTATCTTTTTCCACTTTACAATTATAGACCACTTTGTGTTGGTCTATTTCATGAAATTCCATTTAAATTCTGTAAGATTTGAGGTTGTAAAGTGACACAATATGCCAAGGTTCAAGTATCATGAATACCTCTTGTGTTTCTGCTCAAGCCCACACATTTTTAAGTCATTTTTTGCCCAAAAAGGATTTACACATCCTGTGCCTTACCTGGATTTCAGGGATAAACTGAGTTGAATTATTAGAAGAAATTAAACTTAAGCATGTTAAATACAGCATTGCTGACAGATTTGTGTCTTTGCTACTTTAGGGGCGGAAGAGAAGATCCTAGAGGATTTCAGGGAAGTACACAATCCCACTGCCGCTGACTTTCACCTGCAGGCGATGGTGCAGTCTGCTGGAAAGTTGGTCCTCATTGACAAACTGCTGCCCAAGATGAAAGCAGGAGGACATAAGGTGCTCATCTTCTCCCAAATGGTGCGCTGTCTGGATATCTTGGAAGACTACCTCATTCAGAAAAGGTAACGTCTGTTGAATGTAACAGGGCTGCTCTTCACACTGTCTACCACATTCTTATTAGGAGGAAAAAAATAAGAATTATAGAGCAACTTTATCATAGCTGTAAATTTCCACAGCTTAAATGGCTGTATGTAGAAAAGAAGAGATGAAGTTAGATTTTTGGATTGTTGTCTACGAGTGACAGGAGGGAAGAATGTAAATACAGAGAGATAGATGAACAACTGAACTAGAATTATAGTATAAACATTTTACAATTCATTATTCGCGCTTTCATCACCAAACGTTTATGCATGAAAAGATTTCCAATATAGCACTGATTTGTATAAAATCACCCTTTTTTAAAATTGTTTACAGTCTGCAAATAGGCCTCAGTATTAAAAGTGTTTTACTCCATAAGGCATCAACAGGAGCTGTTGATAATGACTGACAATTATCTGAAAGCTGATTTGTACAGTTTCAGTGTAAGCTTTTAAATCAAAGCATCATAAGCTCTCATCTTGTTTGCCTTATACTGTGTGGGTGGATGATGTTTCTGTTATGTGATGTCTTTGATATAGCTCTGAAGTCTCCTTAAAACCTGAAATGGGTTAATGGCTATTAAATACAAAACCGTTTGAGAATTTACAATTTATAGCCGAAAGTCTGGGTGTATACCTCTTCTCTTCTGGTTTTCCACTTTCTTGCTTACAGATTTTTTAAATTTTTTTTATCAGCATCTTCTGATTGCTTTTGTCTCCTCGCCTTCCTTTCTCTCTCTCTTTGCTCTGGCTTCACGCCAGAATGTGGAGCAAACCTGAAACGGTTGTAAGCATGTGAGGAGCTGAGCAGCTCTGACCTCGGACAGGGTTCAGTAGCAGGTTACAGATGCCCTCGGGGTTCCACCACATCAGACAAGTTGGAGAGTCTGTGAGGTTTCACCAGAGTGGAAGTGGATTTCTCCAGGGAGGGCAGAGGGTTCGGATGTGGGAGGGGGTGAGAATGGTCGCGCTGTGAAAGAGCGCAACCTCTCTTTGAAGAAGCACTGTTTGTGATTGTTTCTCCAGTTAATAACGGTTTAAAATAAAACCAGAGTTTTGGGTACATTCAAAGTGTATTGACGAAGGTCGTAGGAAAAGCATTAATAAAGTTTATATCATGGTTTAATTTTGTTCGTCTTGGCTGTAGGTACTTGTATGAGCGCATCGATGGACGCGTTCGTGGAAACCTGCGACAGGCTGCCATTGACCGTTTCAGTAAGCCCGACTCAGACCGCTTTGTTTTCCTTCTGTGTACGAGAGCTGGAGGCCTAGGCATCAACCTCACCGCAGCAGACACCTGCATCATCTTTGACTCTGACTGGAACCCTCAAAACGACCTGCAGGTAAAAAAAATCATGTCATTTACCTATGAATATTATACTAAGAACAGATGCCAGACAAGTTAAAAGTACAGTTTAACATTTTTTTGCCTTGAGTACATGTTTACCCGTTTCTTTTGCCCTCTAGGCTCAGGCTCGCTGTCATCGAATCGGTCAAAACAAGGCGGTGAAGGTGTACCGTCTTATCACCAGGAACTCGTACGAGCGAGAAATGTTCGACCGCGCCAGCCTGAAGCTGGGACTGGACAAAGCAGTTCTGCAGAGCATGAGTGGCCGTGACAACAGTCTTGGAGGAGGCACAGGAGGAGGGGTGAGACGATGAGTTATTTCAATTATAAAACACTTAAACCATGCAGCTGCTTACTATACAGTGCCTTGCAAAAGCTTTCATAACCTTTTACTGTTATAAAAACCAACTTTGATTTGCTTTATGGGATTTTCTATGCACAATTGTGAAGGAGAATTATTTTTCAATTTTCAGTTCTTGCCACAGATTTGCAACTGGAATAGGAGCTTTGCTTTGACTGGGCCAATTTGACACATGGATATGCGTTTATTTAAACAGCTCTACTGAAGTTCAAGGTGTATGTTTATGGTTATTGTCCTGCTGGAAGGTGAACCTTTCACTGTGAAGGTGGTGTGTTCAGGGTGATGTGCAGTGTTAGTTTTCCTTCTCCACATGTGATTTTGCATGTAGGCCAATCTTGAATTTTGTTCTCATCTGACTAAATCACTTGTTCCAGTTGTTTGCCACATCTCCTACCTGAATGTGATAATCTTTCAAGCAAACTCTGCTAGGCTTTCTGCCAACACTGGGTTCTCTTCAAGGAACTCTTTCATAAAGGCCACATTTGTTGAATCCATGATTACTAGTTGTCTTGTCAACAGATTTTCCCACTTGAGCTGTGGATCCCTGCTGTGTCTCCAGGGTTACCACAGACCTCTTGGCTGCCGCTCTGATTGATGCCATCAATGTCATTTTAGTTGCAATGTGTTGGTAGTTTTGCAGATGTGCCATTCTCAATATATTTTTGGAGAATGGATTGGACAGAACTTTGTGAGATGTCCAAGGTTTGGGATGCTGTTGTATAACTTAAACCTACTTAAAACTGCAGGTTATTTGTGAAGGCAGTATGTTTCACTGGAATTTATTTTGGGGCATCAAAGTAGAGTGGACAAATACCTTTGCACACAACACTTTTCAGATTTTTTTTATTTGTAAACAATGTAAAAAAACATCTACAACTTTCCTCCCACTTCACAATTATGTGCTACTGTGGTGTTGTACCACTTATAATCCTATTAAAGTACATTGAGGTTTGTGGGTGTAACATGACAAATGTGGAGAAGCTTAAGTGGTGCATACTTCTGCAAGACACTGCATTTTATTCATTATCAAAAAATATACATTTATTTTCTTGTTGGAAATATTAGTTACATTGGGCGTATCTTGATTCTACTTGGCTCAGATCTGATTATCACACAAGGAAAGAAAAGTTTTTGCAAAAAAAAAAATCAGCTTTCCTATTGTCTTTTTCTGCAGATAATTAGTGGATTAAAGTGAAATAGGTTAAGTAATTCATACATAAATACATTTTCAATATTTTAAAATAAAAATAAATGTAATGTTTCTTAATACTTTAATACACCAAAAAATATGGAAAACAAGTTAGTCAAAAAAAAATAAAGCATGAGGGTCACTGCTGAAATTTTCTAACTGTGTAACTGATCCTATTAGTTTAATCTGTTTACGAGGAAGTGTGTCAGCAGTGTGTGTAGAGTGTAGGTGGATGTTGAGCTGCAGTTTGAGTCCCTTTGAGAATTAAATGAAGTATATGGAGGTTGAGTTGTTTTTCTACATCTGGTCGGCTCAGCATATTTGCATACCAAACAGCAGCTGGGGTTACATCAGGGGCTGCAGATTTCTTAACAATCCAACATGTGTGCACTTGGATGTGGGTTTTGATTCTCTTGGTGACACTTAGTTTCAGTGTCTTGTAGTGAATAATGAAATGCATTTGTGAATTTATTTACAATAACTGAGCGTTCTTTCTTTAGGCTGCACAGCAGCAGTTGTCCAAGAAAGAGATCGAGGATCTGTTGCGACGTGGCGCCTATGGAGCTATCATGGATGAGGAAGACGAAGGGGCCAAATTCTGTGAGGAGGACATTGACCAGATCCTCCAGCGTAGGACGAAGACCATCACTATTGAGTCTGAGGGACGAGGATCCACTTTTGCCAAGGTAAACAATACTAAGGAGAAAAGTGTTTCAGTACAAATAACAAATATCATACTCACTCCCAATTCTTATATAATTTGACAAATTTTCATTCTGAATCAGCAAGAAATCTGAAAAGTGTGTGTATATTAACTTTGCTTGTGCTTTCAGGCCAGCTTTGTAGCATCTGGAAACCGCACAGACATCTCTCTGGATGACCCTAATTTCTGGGACAAGTGGGCCAAGAAAGCTGACATTGATATGGATATGGTCAATGGCAGAGTAAGTTCCGCACTACAGTGGATGCAGATTTAAAAAAGACGAGTCTTTACTTGGATATTGTTGAATAAACCTAGAAGGTGGATTTCCTGAAAACATGTTGTCCTCTCCACCACAGAACAGCTTAGTGATCGACACTCCTCGTGTAAGAAAGCAGACGAGACCTTTCAGTGCCACCAAAGATGAGTTGGCAGAGCTGTCAGAGGGTGAAAGTGACAGCGATGAGACCAAGCCTAAGCTCAGAAGAAACGATCGCCTCAACAGTTACGGCCGCACAGAGTGCTTCAGAGTGGAGAAGAATTTGCTTGTATATGGGTGAGTTCAACACAAGTATTTGATTAGGTTCTTTGATATTCAGTGGCATTTCTGTTGATCTGATGGCTACAAAAACATGGTGAGCTAATGACTTTGTTCAGGAGATAACATAACTCCCAAAATCATTATTGGAAATTTCACACTGGATATGAAGAACCTTGCTCACTCTCTCTCTCTAAACTCTGGAACCTTGATTTCTAAATAAAATACAAGAGTTTCTTTGACCTGAAAATAAGTGCGATGACAAAGATGTTTGGCGGCTCTAGTCCAGGTTTTCACCTGAATCAAACTTTATCAAACTCTTGAATGGACTTTGTTACAGAATATCCTTAAAGCTGACTTTTGTGTGTGCCTACTTTTCTACCATGGTTTTACCTTTCACTTAATTTTCCATTAAAATGCTCAGATTAATCACTCTGTAAATGGAACGTAGTATTTTTTAAATTTTAAGTCAGCAGTTCTGACAGGTTTTCATTGACTGTAAGCCACATTCAGCAACATTAACAAAAAATAAGCCCTGTAAAAACTGTATTACTCTGTCTGTAATAAATATAACAAGTTCCACTTCTATTATTTAGTTATTGCAATACATGATATTTTCTATTACATTTTTTACATGAATTGAAATTCCCACCAGAGCAGTTTGACTTAAGAAACATTTTCATTTTCTAAATGTTTTTCTGGCTTTTTATTTTTCCAGATGGGGTCGATGGAAAGACATCCTCAACCACGGTCGCTTTAAGAAGCAGCTGACTGAGTGGGACGTGGAGTCCATCTGCAGAGCCCTTCTAGCTTACTGCCTGGTCCATTACCGGGGCGATGACAAAATAAAGAGCTTCATGTGGGACCTCATAGCTCCGACTGAAGACGGTCGCACCAAGGAGCTGCAAAATCACCTTGGTGAGTGTTTTCTGTTTAATTTTATTAACTGATCTTATCCTAAAACTAAACCTTTTACCCCTTAGTGGAGCACAAAATGATTTCTCCTTTTTCTCCCTCTAGGCTTGTCTGCCCCGGTACCTAGGGGCAGAAAAGGCAAAAAGATGAAGACCCAAACTAGTTCTTTTGACATCCACAAAGCTGAGTGGCTCCGGAAACACAACCCTGAGCACATGCTGCAGGACGACGGCTACAAGAAGCATCTGAAACATCATTGCAACAAGTAGGTGTTCCGCTGCGCTGCAAGATTTTATAAATATTTTACACACAACTTTGTAGAAATTTTAATACTTTATCCAACAAAGTGTACTCTGACACATCTTTGTAATAGGCGTAGAGTGGATAAGCCTTTATCTTCATCGATAAGAGTTTTAATGTTTTGTAGCAGACAACTCACTTTGACCATCTATTGCTGGGTAATTTTTCTCTCTTCTGGGTGAGAAAGTGTTTGTTCTTCATGTTTAAGCCTTTAAACCATTATAGTAACTAGCAGGTGGTGATTATTCTCTCTTAACTGCGATTGTCTCCATTTATTTCTAATAGAATGGAGGCTAAGTGAATAAAAATACAATTTGCATGTGGCTCAGATTTTAACGGTGGCACTGCCAAGCCACAGTAATTAGGAAGCACTCCAACTTCTGTTGGAGCTGTCAGCTTACTGATTGATTAACAAACGTGGATAGCATCAAAAATAGCGGCCCTATTAGAATCTTATTAAACTTCAGACCAGCTAATGGCCATCATAGATCTTTCTTATTTTAAGCTGGAGGTGAGAAGTTGGCTATTATTGAAATGTTTGTTTGACATATAAAAGCTAAATAAAGTGTCGCTTCTCTTTGGGATGGATTCATTCACTCAGTGAGCTTTGGGTGCAGAGTTCTGCAGCTTCCATAGAAAGTTCCCCATTGTGTCTTTGTCCAGTAGTGCTGAATCTCGTGATTGTGCGATGTGTGACATGCCGGGCAGTTGGGGACACACGCTCTGCAGAGTTTGCTGACTTGTGCATTCTCAGTCGGAGGACCTGGAATGTGACTGGTGGTCTGGGAGTGAAGGGTTCGCTGGTATCCTCAGCAGGGCTGCAGGTTTACAGAAGCACATGACTCCTGTGTAGCAAAAAATATATATAATGTGTTTCTTTCTGATACTTTAAAGTAAATTAACATCAAGATCATACCTGGAATCACAAAGCAGATATTTTACTGCACTTTTTCAAAATCAGACTCCTAAATTTACCAAAAAAGGCAGAAAACTCTTTCAATTTTTTTATGTTGGATGCTAAAATAACATCTGAGCATGAAGGATTTAATACGTGCCTCTTTTGTCAGACGTGCTTGTCTTATTTGTTTTGGAAAGGCTGCTTACAGCTGTGTAGAGTTCCTCTGTAGCCTCTCAGGATGAACTGTGTCTCCCAGACGCCACCCACTAACAAAGGCTTGAGAGAGACTTGATGAAGGGCTACACTGACAGGCAGAGGAAGAGGCAGCTGGTCCTGGGCGGCTCCAGTCAACACCGAAAGGGGGAGGGAGCCATTCAGTTCAGCTCTGAACTAACAGAGATAGCTCTCCATAGTGGATGCCAGTAATGTTTGCAGAGAAACACTGTTGGATCTTGGACATTGGCAAACTTGAGTGTATTTTATTGGAATTTTATGTGACAGACAAGCACTTGATTGAAGTAGAAAAAAAAATATTTATGGGAATTATATATTTTTTTTTTACAAATTAAAGCTTTAAAAAGTTTTACTCATCCTTCTTTACAGTAATACCCCGTTATAAATTATTACACATTCAATTGCTGTTAGAAGTCACCTAGGTAGGAAAAGGAGTAATTTTATTTCAGTATAAATACAGCTGTTCTATGAAGGACTCAGAAGTTTGTAAGGTCTAGTTTCCACTAAGTGATACAGAAAGTTTTGGTGAGGTTCGCTGTGCTGTTTCATGTTTTCCATCACTAGTGGGACTTTACCTGGGTAGGCGGTAAAGTCCCAAAATGTGAAAAAAACGTTCAAGACTGTCAAAAGCAGACTTGGACTATAAAACGGTATCCAGGCTTTGTACATTTCATAGTCGTGGTGTTAACTCCGTCACCTGAAAATGAGACTGAGTGGGTAATCGAAGTCTAAATGAGAAAATCAGCTAAGAGGCCCATAGTTACTCTGGAGGAGCTGCAGATATCCACAGCTTAGATGGGAGAATCACTCAACAGGAAAACTATTTGTTGTACTCCCCTAAAAATCTGGCCTTTATGGGTATGGTTATTGTTAATAAAAACAGTTTAAAGTTTAAACATCATCACTGCCATGTTTGAAACATAGTAAAATGTGCATGCATGGGCTCTTGCCCAATAACACCAAAATAAAAAGATTTTCTGATCTACATGTAAAATGGCGAATTAACACTTCACTTAAACCTGTATACACCATTCCCATGGTGAAGCAAGGTGTTGGCATCATCATGCTGTGGAGATTCTTTTCTAGATCATGGACAGGGAAGCTGTTTTGAGTCGACGGTAGGGTGGATGGAGCTGATTAAAAGGTAATACTGGGACGAAACCTTAAAGAGGCAGCAAAAGAGTTTAGACCAAGGTCACACATGAGAAGCAAATCCAGTTAAGAAATGTGACAAGATTTAAAAAATGGTTCAGCTTGAGCTGTTTTTATTTGCAAAATTACTTTAATCTGGCTGAGATATTTTTCTAAATTTTAGTCTTAAATTTCTACAGATATTTGCACTATATATGAAGTCGGCATTGCAGAAATAGCTAGTGGGAGGGATACTCTTCTCTAAAGCAGACCACTGCCTACGCCTTCCCTCTCTTCACTTGTTCTCTCTAACTCAGCTCTGTGATTACCTCTCTTGTTGACTTAGCGGTTTACCAGAGGGTTGACTTCAACCCTGCCATGCCACCTCAACCAAACAAGGAGGAGTCTAGTTTTTCTTCATGGCTTTACTGTGTGGCAAAACAAACTTTACTGTGTTTTTGAAAAAAGTGTGGGTGGAGCCTTAATAATAATGCAACAGGATCAGAAATAAAAGTTTAAAAGGTTCTTTTGAATACTGATTTGTATTTCTGCTTTCTGTTGTCCAGAAAATATTCAAAATTTTTCTTTACATACAAGGTGTCACTTATTTTTTTTAATCTTCTTTACATATATACGCTCCAACAAAATTTAAATGCTTGCACATAAGAAGGATTAAACTTCATTGGCATGCGAAAAAACAGTTTTTACAATTTATGAAATCTCACCATCACATTAAAGGCATCAAGATGGACTTTAAAATCATTTTTAAGTGGTCATATTTTTTTCTGCATCTGAAAAAAACCCCTCTCATATCATGCCAGTTTTATAATGTAGATTGGCACTGCACAGTTCCCACCACTTCAGCGCGTCTCCACTCCAAGCTGACGTCTGTGATGTGCGATCATGCATTATAGAGCTAATGTCTCCCCTGTGAGTCACGCTGTCTCTGGCTTGTCAGCCTTAACTTCCCAGCCTTCCTCTCCACAAGGCAGCTGCAGAGAGATGCTGCTGTTTTACGATGTTGTCTCAACTGTTTCACCAAGGCAATTGATCACACTGTTTTCTTATTCAATGTTGCTTAGACGTTTAAATTTTACCTGTTCAGGTAGGGGAGTAATGTAAGGCAGTTTCATAAAAAAACAAGGAGAAATTCAGATGTATTTTTGATTTGAATGTGTGAGTACAGCCGTAAAATTGTTGGACAAGCTTTGGATTACAGCTCGATTGTCACACATTTCGCTCATTTGCATTGTATTTAGCAGGTGTCTGTGTGTGAGTGGGTGTGTTGGATCTGCTTTCTCAGCGTTTTGTGGATGGATGGGGCTTTGTTGTGACCAGCCGGGTTTTCTCTCCGCAGGGTGCTGCTCCGGGTCAGAATGCTCTACTACCTGAAACAAGAGGTGATAGGAAGTCAGGCCCAGAAGGTGCTAGACGGCGGGGACTCCAGGTGAGCTCATCTTCAGCATATTCAGATGTCCAGCTCAAATGCCTCCACTCAAATAAATGATCTCTCACTGAACTTTGTGCGGGACTTTTAAAACTAATTTATATACAAAAGAAGCAGAAACTGTCCTAAATCACAGCGCTGCTAGTTAACTTTAGACACAAAGCTGAAGTTTAAGAGGTCAGATGGACTGTTTAGATTTCATACATTTACAAAGATGACAGTAAAGCTGCTTTAAGCCAACAGTTTTAGTTTGAAGCAGCCTTGATGTTGAAATGGTTTTTTCTCTCTGGGTTGGACATGTGTGCATTTGCGTCTAATATCAACTGGTTGAAGGTAGAAACACATTCATAATATTCTTTGTAGTGGATGCACAGCACCCCCTGCTGGTGAAATTAGTTTGGATGTGTTCAACATTACTGTCTTTTTGAAACCATAGTTGACTGTAAAAAGTAGGAGTCGAAGCTTATTTTGTGTTTTGGGATTAATAATAAATCTATCTGCAATGGGTTAGTCTTTTTTATCAGCAGCAAATTGAGGCAACATGATAAGAACGACTTTTAAGTTCTGAACAAAAAAAAAAAACAGCACTTAAAAAAAATCTGCATCTCAACAAAATTGTATATAAAAAGTTAAACCACCACAGATTCATTACATAAAAATTTTAACCAATTATTTTTGTTAATTCCAATTCATATCAGAAAATTAGACAACTAAATATGACTTGACAAAAAGGGACAACTTCCATATAAAGGGTGACAGCTGACTGTTCAGAGAATGTTGTGTTCAAGTATATTAATGGAAAGTTGTGTGGAAGATAAAAGTTGAGTTGAAAACTTGCATAAGCAGTGATTTCCGTAGGAAATATTTTCTTTAGGTGAATGTAAATTTTACATTTTGTTTGGTAATCAAAGTAGCAGCGTCTGGAGGAAGAGCGGTGAGAATCCAATCTGCTTAAGGTCCAGTGTGAAGTTTTATAGTCACTGATGATCTGCTAGTGTTGGTCTATTGTTTTCCCCCACTTGTTACTGTGTGTGTAATAGTTTAAAAGATATTCAAATTTATTAAAATGCACTAGTTTGTGTTTGTTTCTCTATGTGGATAGTTTTCCAACATCTTCCTCTCCTTATATCACACAGTGAGGTAAAGATCTGGGTGCCGGATCCGGATCACTCTGAGCTGCCATCCCTTTGGTGGGATGCAATCGCCGATAAATGTCTGCTGCTGGGTGTCTTTAAGCATGGTGAGAAACTGAATAGAATTCAACAAGGAATACTATTTGTGAAAATGAAAATCCTCTAATTTATTTATCAAAATTTTGCAAGAATTTGCGTTGTAGGACACTAACTCATCTACATAAGTCAAATAAATTTGCTTTATAACCAAAACTTGATTTGTTGATACCAGTGGGAAATTAGACAGCTTGTGTGTATTTCCTTATCACTATCCACGTTTCCATCCATCATCTAAATTTGGTGTGTGTTTGTCTTTCTGCACGCTTCCAGGGTATGAGAAGTACAACACTATTCGTGCAGACCCAACTCTGTGTTTCTTAGACCGCGTCGGGCGACCGGATGAGAAGGCCATCGCTGCAGAGCAGAGAGGCAATGACTTCATGGATGGGTGAGTAGACACACCGCACCAACATGTGCTCTGCTTGCACCCTGTTTATTAAAACCTCCATAATCTGCAACAATAATCTGAATGCAGGGATGTGGATGATCCAGAGTACAAGCCTGCTCCAGCTCTTCTGAAAGACGACATGGAGGTAAGTCTACAAAATCTACAAATTAAAAGGTCATGTCAACTGTAACATTTCTACTTATTAGAAAGATTAAGAAAACTTTATATTCTACTTTTTGACAATTTTATGATTATCCCTGCATTCTCACTAAAATGTGAGCTTTTAGCATTTATTTAAGTTATGGTATCAGAACCTCATTATGTTTGACTTGAAAGTAATAGTTGTCATTATTACTACACCTATTCATGCTGTGGTGTATAATTTCTAATTAGAAAGTGGGAATAAAGATTTAAAAATTAGCTTTTGCTTTATTTCTAAGATGCACACAGAATATTTTTGATGAAAACAGCATTCAGGAATATTTTCTGACATTGAGAAAATATTCAATGTCATAGTCATGTATCTCATGGATTTAAGAAGAGGTTGAGGTTGGATTTTGTTTAGATATTACCACCACTTCTAAGATTAAACCCACAAGCAAGTGTGTCCTACACCGCCACCTTCTGGCTTCACTGCACAGCCTAGTTTATTCACTCTAAGCAGCTAATATCTTTAATCTTTTCAACACTTTTCAAATATTGACATATTTGCTCTGTTAAAGCATGGCAATTAATTAGGTTTTCAGGTAAACTGGGGTTATTAAAATGCAACTTTTAAACAACATGATGGGCTTGGACCAGTATGAAATACTCTCAGTAAGATAACATTGGGTAATGCAATTTTTCAAAAATATTTTAATAAAGTGTGAAATCGTCATTTTTTTATAGCATGTATTTATGATCTTTTTAGACATAGACTTAAGCAGTATTAAATTTAGCACTACTGGTAATTTTCAACTGAATATATGTTCTGCTGTTGAGTAACACTGGGAGTTTAACAAGCTGGTATCAGCTGGTTAATTAGCTCAGCTACCTGCTCTGGTAGAGCCAGCAGTTGAATCCCAAGTAGACATCCTGTTTGTTGATTGCCAGCTGTTGTTTTAAATATTTTAAGCACTTGTTTGTGTTGTAAGCCAGTGAAACTTTACAACATTCATAAATGCATCAACATATGTTTTAGAGAAAAAAATATATCTTGATCCATGTTGGGGCCATTTGCTTTGATGCCTAAATGTGGATAATCAAATCCCTTCATTTTCTGTTGGTTTGAAATTTTATTTTTTCTTACTGTTTTTATTCAAAGTTAGCAGTTCCTGATGAGTGCAACTGTTGTTGTATTGCCACTGTAGATGTGTGGTAATATGTTTACTTCTTTTAAAGTCAGTTGTGTCTAAAATGAGTTTGTCGTCCCGCAGGATGACGCCTCTTCCCCTGGAGATTTGGTCGTCTCTGATAATGCTGGAGGTGGGTATTAAATCTTCTCAATCCTGAGTGGAATTATCACAGTTTATTAAAAGCAAAGCCTTCCTACACAGGACAAATCTTAAAGTTTGAAGGAGCGAAACAACCTACGTCTATTTTAATGGCTAAAAATAGGATTCTGTCTCTATAATTTTTGTTGCTACAACCAGACGCACCTCCAGTGACGGAAGGCCAGACTTCCTACTGGCCCTCCCCCTCAGTGTTGACAGCCAGACTGAGACGACTGATCACAGCGTCTCAGCGCTACACCAAGAGCCGGCAGATCCTACACATCCACCAGACTCAGTCCCAGTCTCAACCCCAGCAGGCCATGATGCTCTCTGCCCCCATCTGCCCGCTGCCCCCCGCACTTAAAGACACACTCAACCCCAAGATGGCTGCAAAGATTGAACGCCAACAGAGGTCAGGAAGCAAATGAAATGCATGAAAACTGAAATATTTACAAAAACAGAAATCCAGGACTCATGTTACGCATGAGGATTATTTATTAATTATTATCTAATTATTAGATAATTATTTATTTGATTATTTATCTAAATGCCCTTCTTGCAGGTGGACAAGGCGAGAAGAGGCCGATTTTTATCGGGTTGTGTCCACTTTTGGTGTTGTTTTTGACCCGAACCTTGCGCAATTTGACTGGACCAAGTTCAGGGCCATGGCCCGGCTGCACAAGAAAACAGACGAGAGCCTGCAGAAATACCTCTGCGCCTTCACTGCTATGTGTAGACGAGTGTGTCGCCTGCCACCCAAAGATGGAGGTCAGAATCTTATTTGCATAAAAACATGTATGACTTGTTTTGATTTAGCCTTCTGTTGACTGTGAACGATCAAATTAATTATCTGAATCTATAATGACAAGCTATGTATGTTTCTGATGTTGCTTTAAATTTTATACAAGTTTATTTTTTCTATTGTTTCTTTTCTTTGAAAACTATTCTAGTTTCTAGCATAATCTGCCTCATAATAAGTAATAACTTCATAATGTCAAGCTTTAATTTCTTATTAAGATAATTAAGGAACAAAAAACTTTAAATAAGGGAAATGTTCTAACTGAAAAACCTCTTAGTGAGAAAAAGTATCTTGTCAGAAAAGAAACAAAGCATTAATACTCTTAATTCTATTTATTTTTACAAACTTGAAGAAGACCAGCAGAGATATGTGCCACGCTCCTCATCAGTATGAGATTGTTTAGGAGAGAAGTCTGTGGTAAAGAAGTTGCGCTGCCTGTTCAGAGGTAGCCTGATGATGAGGTTAATCATTAGCCAAAAGGCAAACAGTGTGACGCTTAAACTGTAGCCACAAACAAGCCTTTGGGTTGTACCTTTAGAGCAAAACCGTCATTTCCTCCTTTTGTTCCAGATTCTGCGGTGGATCCATCCCTGACCATCCAGCCAATCACAGAGGAGCGAGCCTCTCGTACCCTGTACAGAGTAGAGCTGCTTCGCCAGGTCAGGGAACAAGTCCTCAGACATCCACTGCTGTTTGAACGTCTGTCCCTGTGCCAGATGAGCTCCGACTTACCCGTGTGGTGGGAGGCCGGATCTCACGACCGCGACCTGCTGATCGGCGCCGCAAAGCACGGCGTCAGTCGGACGGATTACCACATTCTGAGAGACCCCGATCTGTGCTTCATGGCAGCCCAACGCAACTACAGCCAGGTGAAAGCCGCACAGCAGCAGCAGCAACGCACAACAACCCCGCTCCTGCTCCCTCAGTATCAGGCTGCCGGACCGTTACCGACGGGCTCCCCGCTGCCCCCGCCCACCCAGAGAGACCCAGATCCCTGTGGGATTGTGCCTAAAGTGGAAGCAGCCTCAGAAGAAGAGGAGATTAAAGAAAGACAGGGTGAGAACTGGAGCCCCCCACAGCCTCCAGCGACCCCGACAGGCCTGGAGGAGAAGCCCGTTTCCGTGGTGAAGGACAGCGAGAGGCAGATGGTGGCGGCGCGCACCAAGCCGCTCACACCCAACTCCACAGAAAGGAAACCCAAGAAGGCGAGCAAAAGGGGCCGCAGGGAGGCCCGGCGAGGCTCTGAGTCAGACTCGGACGGTTCGTCCTCGAGCTCTTCGTCACGATCTTCTTCATCCTCATCTTCATCTTCTTCCTCTTCCTCACATTCCGGGTCCAGCTCTTCCTCTTCCTCCTCGTCTTGCTCCTCTGGCTCTTCGTCGTCATCGTCGTCCTCCTCCTCCTCTTCTGATGACAGTGAAAGTGAGGGAGAGGAAGCAAAGAAGAAAGGTGAGTTACACCAATTTTAAGGAAATAATTCTTCCTAGTTCTCTGTTCAGTTTTTTTGTTCATTGCCTACTCAAGCATGTTTCGTCAGCTCGTTTATGCTGTACAATGGCTGCTGGAAACAACAAATGTTTTGTTGATTTACCATTCAGAAACCACACAACATTCCTGTTGGTTGTGCTGGAGGCTGTACTTCTGCTTTTCAAAGATGTACGTTTCTATAATTTTGCATCTGTTTGCAGCCATTTTTACCTGCAAGTGGATTTAAAGTAACAAGAGACCCTAAAACAGTTCATTCTAAAAAGAGCTCACAATAGGCAGAACTGACCAGATGGAAATCCTAAATTCTAAGAATAATTTTGTGAAATTGAATGAACATGTTTTGTATAGCCCATAAACCTATCCTAACCTGTTCAGCTTTACAAAGTGTTAAAGTTTGAGTTGGATTTTTATTGTTTTGTTTTTTTCCACAGTGCCTGTAACAACAAGTGTTAAGGGTTTTGATGAGGACAGCGTGGCCTCCCTGAGCACCACACAGGACGAAATGCAAGACTCACATGTGTCTGAGAATGGAGTCACAAACAATTCCTCCCATCCTTTCCAGGGTGGAGGCTACATGTTGGCTGCATCCTACTGGCCCAAGGTAAATAACTCCTTTTTCTTTCCAGTCTACAGTTATCTGCAGATTAAGGTTTGTGTTTGAGTTAATACTTAAAACTCTGGTCACTTGCAGAGCTATTCAATCATGGATGCTAGGGCTGGGCGAAAAATCGATTTGATAGATTAGTCAAAATTTTTGGTTTTTGAAATAATTAAAATAAGGAATGTAGAGCATCGTTTGAAGTTTTACAGATATTTAATAGAAATACTTAATCTTTTAACATCAGCATGAAATTATCAGTAGCAGGACTTTGAAATGATCATTCAAACAATTGTCTATTTTGAAGAAAGATCTACATGAGCTGAGCTGCTCATATCAGATCCTGATAACTAAGCATTTCCTCCCATTAAAACAACTTTTTTCTTGTAATTTTAAGATGTTTTTTCAAGTCAAATTGTCAAAATATTATTATTACATCCTTGTAATTAAACTTCACCTTGTATAGAAGCGATGATTGAAATAAGATGCTTTTTGAAAATATTTTTCTTTTATTTGTAATTACTTTTTCGAAAAGAAAGCAAGTAAAAAGAAAAACTGATTAAAATTTGAGATTTTATTTTTAAGCCACATTGCCCATGTTGAATGAATACTAATTGTTGAGTGAATAGCTTATCAGATATTAGAGTTTCTAATTTTACTAAATGCTATCTCCCATTGCAGAGTTATTTTATTTTGACACTAATCTCTCATATTGCCTAGCATAACTGCTTGGGTTGAAATGCCGAGGGGTTAATTGTTTTTTTGTAATTATTATTATAAATTTTTTATTTTGATTTGACTAGGACCGTGTGATAATCAACCGTCTGGACAGCATCTGCCAGGCCGTGCTCAAGGGCAAGTGGCCTGGCCATCGTCGGGTCTACGAGCCCGGCAGCACGGTCGCCTCCTTCTACACCACCAAACTGCTGGACAACGCCAACAGCCTGTGCGAGGACCCCTCTGCCTCTCCACAGGGGTCAAAGGTGACCAAGCATGTTGCAGAAAACAAGGAGTTCTCAGTAAAGCTCAATGATGTATGTTTGATTTCTCAATTCCTCGCTCCGTCCCCCTCCCTCCGCTTCAGCCCTAACTGTAGGACCCCTGCCTCTTCTCTGCCATGACCGCTGTTAGCTGCCGCGTTCAGCATGTCTCTTCGCTCTCCGTCGGCCTGCTTTCCTTTGAGGATGATTAGCGGTTTGCACTGCCTGGCAGGAGGAGAGATTAATTTAATAACAGCCTTCCCCTCTTTTCCCACACACTCTATTTGAATTGGGCTCTCAGGCTGTGATTACACGAACACAAATCATTCAGTCATGAGCGTATGATAAGCTTCTGTTTGAAGCCTCTCTGCTCTGAAGGGGTCTTGCCTGTAATCTAACTGGAATGGGAACTTCTGCCGTTGGTGGTTTTGTCTAATATGCTTGTTGGAAACATGGCTATAACCTAAGGAGGAATCATATTTGCTTGTACTTCTTTTTTTGATGCCGCTTTTTGATAAAGGCTCCAAAAAACTGTGGTTTTTCATTTCATAGCTGCTTTTTACCTTTAAATCGGGACATTATATGCTGACAACAGCTATCTCTATGGCATGGCTTCTAAGCACAGTCCAGACTACAAATAGACTTCACCCACTGCCCTGCTCACCACTACCCACTGTGTGTTCATGTGTCCCAGCACTACTAACAAACAACAACCTGAACAGTGTTTTCTGTAATTGTTTGATAAATGTATCTTTAAATTTTGATAGATTAGATTTGAAACTTTTAAAAGCTAAGGCAAGAGGAATAAAATGGAATATAATTTGTTTTTGTTGAATAAATCAAATAACAGTATAAACGAGAACATCCTTATGTGATCTCTGATGAATTAAAGGTCACAGATGAACCTTCTAGGTATTTAATTTTCATATTTATTTCATGAGTTTGCCTTTCCTCGAGTCGTCTCTCATGATCCTGTCTGTATGTGTAGCAGGAAGGAGGTCTGAAGTTGACCTTCCAGAAGCAGGGCTTGCCTATAAAGAGACCCCTAGAGTCTGAGGAGGGCCCCCAGGCCCAGCAACAATATCTGGCCCGGCTTCATGAGCTGCAGAGCGCTTCAGACACAGGCCTGGCAGACATAACCAAGCCTCAAAGCTCTTTCCAGACTGGTATGATGTTTTTTGTTTGTTTGGGAGGTTTTTTAAGTTGGAGGATAAGCTGGATATGTTCAGTGTTTGTGTTCTTCATCTGCCACTAGATGGCAGCATGTATGAAAGCTTTTTAGCACCAAAATCATGTTTTTGCTGTGCACTTCTTCCTGTCAACAAATTGCTGTATTTAATTATATTAATAGAAAGTTTGGTGGAAGAATAAAACTCCAAACTTAAATTGCAGTTTTGTAATTTATAATAAAACTGAGGCAAAACTTTTGAAGGATCTGAAAATGCCAATTTACTTTCTTTCAATATACACGATGACAAACATGGTGCCTTTCCTTCAGTTACTCCAGGTGTTAGTGGTCAGATGAGGTTGAACGGAGTAATGGACGGCCAGCCAGTGGTTAAGAAGCGACGAGGGAGAAGGAAGAATGTAGAAGGAATGGAGCTGCTCTTCATGAACAGGAATAAATTATCTGCTACTCCTGACTCGGTAAAATTTCTTAATCTCTCTTGTTAATATTGTGCAAATTGAACAAAAAAATCCTGCAAAGCACACTGTATGAGGTAAACTTTAAATAAAATCAGCATCATGTTCATATGTCTGTGAAGGTGGCTCCAGGATGGGGTGGAATCGGCCAGGTGGGCATCACAGGAGCTGCTGCACAAATGAACTCCAGGCAGATCCCTGCAGACACAGACACCAGGATTCCCGTTATCAACCTGAAGGACGGCACCCGACTGGCAGGCGACGACGCTCCCATGAGGAAAGACCTAGACCAGTGGCTTAGGGAACACCCAGGCTTTGTCGCAGATACAGGAGCTTTTATCCCGGTTAGTATTGATTATTTTTATTACTTTCATCCCGTTCTGGGGCATTGATTCACATTGGAACGTACAGTTTACTAAAATATTCTCAACAAGTGTGTTGTTTTGTTTCCAGGGAGTTAATAAGATGCAGATGCAGTTCCACTTCCAAGATGGCCGACCCAAGCAGAAGCGGCACCGCTGCAGGAACCCTAACAAGATCGACGTCAACAGTCTAACGGGCGAGGAAAGAGTCCAGATCATAAACAGGAGAAATGCTCGCAAGGTGAGTTTGTATCTGTTTTTTACTTTATTTTTTATTTAAAGTGTGCCCAATTTTCAGTTTTTTACAAATAAAACTTTAAAAGGTTAATACTTATATTATTGTCTTCTATTTAGCTTCATCCATTGCCCCATTAATTGAACAACCAGCTAACAAGCTCACCCCAACAACATGATTCTACCGTCACTGTGTAGTGTAGTATTGGGGAGCTAAATGCATATCAATCACTTTGCAGATTTTTAATAGTAAAAACTCTAAATATGAGTAGTTTTTCTGTGTGTAAATATCTGTTTTGGCTGTTGTGCGCACTGGTTCACATGGCTTGTTTTCTCTTGTGTAGATCGGTGGAGCTTTTGCTCCTCCTCTGAAGGATCTGTGCCGGTTCCTTCAGGAAAATCCAGAGTATGGGGTCCCACCTGAATGGGCTGACGTGGTTAAACAGTCGGTGAGTCATCGTAGTTTTCTCACAATTTGCAATAATAAGTCCTGCATTCATTAGTGTTTTCAATTGTTTTAGAAAAGCATGAATTAAAACTAGAAAATTTGTGTAGGAATTTAAACGGGGCATGCCAAAGTGTGCCCATCGGTTGGAACCCAGCATTCTGATGCTAAAAGTTAGCATCAATGCCAGAGTAAGCTACAATGTACTCAGTAGCATGTAGAGAGTCACAAGCATGTTGAATAACATGGGTTTACTCCGTTCAGTATTTTAAAATTAATGTATAAACTAAAATTTGCCAAAATGCTAATGTTAGCCTAAATGCTTCCAAAGGCATGTGGGGTATCACTAGCACGTTTTCTTACATTGACTTCCTCCATACGGTGTGCTAAATGTGCTTAATAAATTTTTAAAAATAGCTAAAAAGCTTATTTTAGGGAAAGGGCTGAGGAAAAGGCACTGCCTGCTAATGTTTGTACTAAAGTTAATGGACTGCCTTCTGATTTTAACTTTGCTAAAGTAAAAATCAGATGTTTACTTCGTGGCACTTGGTTACCAGAAAACTCGCTCATCTCTTAGCAACAGATTAACAACAATTACTGTTATTGTTCAAAAAACATAAGATTTCCACTGCTCTTTTGAAATACTACTTATCTTATGATAAGAATTCTGCAGTTGGTGAATCTTGCAGAAAAGTGAGAATGTTTTTCTTTTTGGTCATTGATGGTAAATGTATTATAAAACAGACATTCAACACAAAAGTAAAAATCTGATTTATACTTCGTGGCAGTTCGTTACCAAAAAAACAAAACAAAACGCTAGTCTCTTAACACCAAATTAATAAGTAATATTATTGTTTATAAAACAGGCTCTTTTGAAATACTGCTCATCTGCTTAGAGACACAACAAATTTAGAGTTGGTATATTTTTATATTTATATCAGATGTTTGAATCGTGGCAGTTGGTTACCAGAAAACGCGTTCATCTCTTATTAACAGATTAACAACAAATGTTGTTGTTCAAAAAACATAAGATTTCTTCTGCTCTTTTGAAATACTACTTATCTTGTGCTAATAATTGTGCAGTTGGTGAATCTTGCAGAATTCACCAAAAATGTTTTTCTTTTTTGCTTTGTTTTTTTGCCATTGGTGGTAAACATGTTATAAAATAGACAATCAACACTAAAGTAAAAATCTGATTTCTACTTTGTGGCAATTTGTTACCAGAAAAAAAACCCGCTCATCTCTTAATACCAAATTAATAACAAATAATATAATTGTTTATAAAACAAAAGTTATTTTGAAATACTGCTTATCTGCTTAGACACAACAAATTTAGAGTTGGAAAATTTTACAAAAGTAAAAATATCAAATTTTACAAAAGTAAAAAAGATGTAGTTCTCTACATCTCTGCTCTCCTCAGTGTTTTAGTTCTATGGTAATTAATCCTCTCTGAAAACTGTCAAGTGTGAGTGAATCACAAAGGGGCAGACAAAATTCTGTCCCCTTTTTGAGTGTAACTGACAGAAAACGGTCTCAGTTAGAATTTGTTTTGATTTGAATTTGACTCGTCTTTTGCTACGTACTTTGCCATGGTTACTTGAAATGCCAACAAAAGTAATAGCACCCTTTACGGGACCGTGCATCACATGTTGAAATATATATTGTGAGGGGACACGCAGCAGTATGAGCTGCATTAACGGTGAAAGGAAGCGCCAGTTATCTTGAGGTGTAGAATAATAGGTGCCTTCCATGCATTGGATAGGAGAGCATTGAAATGTCTTGCAAAGCATTGCCATTGCTGTGGCAGGCCCCAATAAGCTACATTTACATTTACATTCATGGTTGTAAGAAACTGAGCCTGTTTAATTTTCCTTCTAAGCCTGTGTATCTGTTGTGTTTAACTAGGGTTATCTTCCTGAGAGCATGTTTGACCGGATCCTGACTGGACCCATCGTTCCCGAGGAGGTGAGCCGACGAGGACGCCGACCGAAGAATCCCCTGGCCAAGGCAGCGGTGGCTGCAGCGGGACCCAGCTCTGCACCCTCCGCCCTGGGTTTAAATTCCCTGCTGGCTAACGGTCTCCTCTCTGGCATGGACCTCGGCAGTCTGCAGGCCTTCCAGCAAAACCTCCAAAGTTTACAGTCCCTGCAGCTCACTGCAGGCCTCATGGGGCTGCCGCCAGATGCCAGCAACCTGGCCGCGAGCAATCTCGCCGCCATGTTTCCCATGATGCTTTCTGGTATGGCCGGATTGCCAAACCTGCTCGGCATGAGCAGCATGCTTGGAAAGCCTACTCAGGAAGCTGCGGGAGGTTCCGAAGAGAAGACGAAGGGAACTGACAGCAGCGGAACATGCGAGCCGTCTAATGCCCCCTCTAACACTTCGGAAACCAAAGGAGAAAGGACAGAGGACGTAAACACGACTCCTTCCTCCACTTCCAGTTCTGCTTCCTCTGCCACTGTCACACCAAGTGCTTCAGCTGCCTCTGCAGCCACCAGTCACCCACTCTCTCTTAACCCCTTGTTACTCTCCAGTATGCTTTACCCAGGGATGCTTCTCACTCCAGGCCTTAACCTTCCTGTGTCTGCCACACAGCTGCAGAGCTCAAACAGTGACCCTTCAACCCTTCCATCTGCTGCTGCTGCTCCTCTTCTGTCTGCTCCCGCAGCCTCCCAGTCCTCCCTGACTGAAATGGAGCAGCCGTCAGGAAAGGAGGAAGAGGAGGAGGAAGAGGCGCCTGAGGAGGCTTTGGACGACGAGGAAGAGGATGACGAGGAATCTGCAGAACCGAGAGAAAACAGCGGCCCTGAAGGTTCGGCAAAAGCTGAGTCATCTTCGTCGGAGTCCGGGAGTTCTTCCTCATCCTCTGATGATTCGGACTCCAGTGACGAGGACTAAACCTACGAACAGAAAATGAAAAATTTATTTATGTATTGCCTAGAAATGTAGACATTTATTCACATATATATGGATTTTCCAGCACTTATGTTGCGATTTCTTTACGTGTAAATACAAGAACTAACTACGTTGTGTAAAAAAAGACTGTAAAAACCTTAAAAAAAAACTGACTTAAAGGAGCCAGAAAAAAATGTCCATGTCTATTCACAAGGTACAGTCTTGTATTGAGACATTTTGCATGTCAGACTTTGGTAGACTTTCTGAACTCTGTGAACTTGTACCACCTGATTATGTACAATTGCAACAGAAGAAAAGGCATTATTGTAATTATGTCAGGATTAATTTTATTAAAAAAAAAAAAAGATGAAACTACATCAACTTGCTCATTGAGCAGTACTATTAATATATTTTGATTGTTTGGGGAGGGGGGGGTTGACACTTTTCAAACACTTTGGTTTCACTTGTAAAATAGCCAGTACATTTGCAGGTTTGTTGACACTTTGGCTTTGCAGATGGATGTTGGATAATGTCAGCAATAACCTGGGCAGCTAATGAATGTCACTGAAGCTGTAGATTCTCTCATCTGCCATGTTTCCACCCCCAGTTCACAACTCATTCATCCTATCTCTTCCCTTCTTTTTTCTTATTCAGGTTAGAGACAGGATTAAATATTGAGTGGGAAATGTAGAATGATCACAATCAAAAATAATTTGACAGTAGAACACTTATTTGCCTACTCCCTAGGAATGACACATCTTAGTTTGTAGTTCCCCAAATAAGGCGCAAATATTCACTTGTGTAATTGTTAGTTGACATGATCAGCTATTGACAGAAATTCAGTTTCTACTGTGTGCCAAATAACTGCCCTTTTAGCCTCAGATGTCCTGAAAGTGTTGTGGATATTATTCCTTAGATCCCATTGTATTTGACTGCATCTTTACCTCAGCTTTGCTAAAAGAGTTGACTTCACTGTGCAGATGTACAAATGCATGTCTGTCTGTTTCTCCTGGACTGTGTGTGAATGTGTGTCAGAAGCCAAGTTTCCCATCTCCTCTGTGACTATGTTATGCCGTTTCTCCCTCCACTGCCCGGTAACTCCTGCTTCCAGAACTTTTCCAGTCTGAATGTTTTTGTGTTTATGGAGCTTCACTAGTTTTGACTTGTGAACACCGCATTACAAGTGTTCTTTTATCTTCAAACATGCCTCTTCAGGACTCTGAAGGAAGTTTAATGTGTTGCATGACAGCCTGTGGTGTTAAAAATACAAGTGCCACAAGCACAACATGGATCAATCCTGTTTAAGATTGTATTGATTGTTCATTATAGCTGAGTATTAAAGTTAGCGTTGGGTGGGTTTGCTTCAGGAAGGGCTTGATCATTTCAATTTGCTTTGCTGGAAGTCTGCAGCTTTGTCTCATTTTATCATTCACAAATCTGTTTTGCTGACAAACTGAGCTTCAGCTAGATGTAGAAGTGCCCTTATCCTGCACCTCATCCTCTCATAGAGCCGCTCACTCACCATGCTTGTGTGTTTCCTTCAGCTTTCCCCGCGCACATTCATTTTAGAGCTGTTACCAGGTTACACATAAACACTGGACTACACTCGAGCCGAAGTACCTTTTTGTAATCTTCTCTGGCACAACAGTGCTTGCTCTAGGACTGCTGTTACACCGTTGACTGTTAGATATTTCCAAGGAGATGGGCCCCCTGGATAAACTGTTGAATTCCTAAGTATCTGTAGCACCTCTCTTTCTCTCTCCAGTGGGCTTAATGATGATGATAAAAAAAAATTTGCGAGGTCTGAACACAAAGACTGAAGACACGTCTGTTTTCTAATGTTGCTTTAAAGTGGTTTTCTTGTATGCCTGCTCTATATAGACCTCATCATGGTTTGCTTTCAATGCAACTTGCATTTTTTAATGATTACTAACAGTATGGTATTTTTCTATGTCTGAGCAAAACATACCACTGTCATTTTGTATATCTACACCTCTGCTCTGTTTTAACTGGTAGTGCCCTTATGCAAACACCCAGCCACTGCTCCGTCTGCTGTAAGCCACTGGTCGAATGATTATTTTCCCCCTCTCAGTGACTCCTCAGTGAATTGATTTGTGTGCTAGGGCTTGAAACAACAGAAGTGGGAACGCAAAAGGACTCAAATCGGAAATGTTTGAGTTCATAATGTGGCTTGACGCAAGTAAACAGAGACCAATATGCAAGGGGAGTGACAAAACACTACTGCTGTAAAAGGAGGACACGATGAGCAAACGTGGGTTTTGTATTTTTGGTTCAAGCTTGATAAGACCGTAAAATGTCACCTTGGTCAGTTTGTCTTTATTTTTCTCATTGGAAAGTTGTAATTCTTGCAAGATGTGGTCTGTGTAGTCAAAATAATTATTGTAGTGCAGGAAAATGCGTCTTAAAGTAATTTGTAATTTATTGGATTACTTTCTATGAAGTTCTATAGAGGAAATTGAGGTTTAATTATTTTTATTAAACATATTCTTCTGACTATTCATCCCATGTGCCTGTGCTTTTTGCTTTGCCTGATGGCTTTTTATTAATGTGTTCAGTTCTTACAGGAACATACGGATTTCCAATTGTCTAAAATTATTTTCTTCTTCCAAAGTCTCTTCTTGAAGTAAGTTTTAAGAAAAAGCCTAAATCACAGTCATTTGTAGTAATTCCAAAGCTTATTTTATATTTCTATTTTTTATTTTATTTTAATGCAAACATGAATGAGGATATTTATTCATTCAAAATTAGTCGTATATCTTGCTATTTATTTTTCTAATGCATTTCCACAACCATTAATGATCATAGTTGTAACTTTGTGATCCCCTCAATTTAAACAGCTTTCTTCACAGTTAGTAAATAGCAGCAGAAATGATTTGTCTAATGATAGCTGTTCATTTAAATACTCCATTCCCTTAAGTGGCATTTGTGTTGAGGTCTATGCAGTAATATGTGCAAGTCAGCTTTGTTCCAAGAGTTTTATGTTGAGCCATGGCAGCCATTGTTGTAGTTTTATATTTTTTGTAAACAATTGTTTCTACATGCCAGTTTACCAGATGCTATAGTAGAGTAATAGAATATTAATTGACTGACTTTGACTTTGATCTATCTGAACATATAAAATGACTTTATAATCATCTCAACCTATTTTAATAACATTTGTATTTTTTATTTTAGTGGCATAAACTTTTGAAAAAGGCAAGAAATTGTGAAAAAAGTTACAAAGGAAAGTAATTCTAAGTAAATAATGCATTAAGAAAGTAATAAGAAACTCCTTGTTAATTTATTTAGGTGTTGGCCCTCTAGTTGAGGTTGTTTATCTGTCACTAAGTCAGAATTTCTGTCTCATTTCTCATACCTGTTTTATTAAAATGTAGAAAGTCAGCGAAACGACGCAAGATGATTATGATTTTATTCAGATTTTATTGCACCAAATGTCCCAGGAGTTGCTTTCACTCCCATCCAATCCGTAGAGTTTTGCATCTTCTCCTTTTAAAAGGGGGCGAGGACATTCCGCCAAGTACCCGGATGTGTTCTTGTTTCGCGTGCACCTCCCTGATATTTCCCGCGCTTGCGGTGCATTTCCGCAGTCAGCTGACAGGAAGGCTTGTTGCGTACTAAAGCAATGCGGTAAGTCTTTAAGAAAACCTTAAATTGTTTGCTGCATGATTATATTTGTTTATTAACAAGTGTAAGAACTTGTTGTTATAGTTGTGTAACAGTGTATCATACTTAAGATGACATGTAGAGTCATTATTATCCAGTCACAACTTAAGTGCAGCCGGTATTAACCAGTTAAAGGTCCAGGACTTTAAATGGGAAAAGAAAGCAAAACCGCTTTGTTTAGAAAGTAAAAAACAAAAGCCTGAGGTGACTCTTTCTGTTATAACACCGTCATCTCCCGGGGGCCAGCCTCTCTTTTCTGTTGTTACATCAGCCGAGAAGCTCCTGTGAATGGTAGGAAATTTGAATTACTAAGAGATATAAATTAACAGTTTGAATTTAAAGATAGGCCTGTAGCTACGTAGCCTAAGTCTTTGCGTATACACATTGATGACAATTAGAAGAGACAATGCAATATATCGGGATTTATGTTTTACGGATAAAACTAATGCCTTTAATCGGTTGCTGCACCAATAGGGCGCTAGGGGGTGCTATAGCTCCCCGAGGAAAATTGAGTATTTTCTCTCTTTTTTTTCAATTTGATTTAATATTTTATAGATTCTGATGTTTACATTTAACCTAAAAGCAATATAGTCAATCATTGTCTCATTTCGCATCCTTTGAACAAGTGGTTGGTTGAGCTAATGGGGAAATTAATATTTTTATTTTTTTTCATTGCCAAAATTTTTGAAAATTATAAAATAACACAATGTATTGCGCATTTTGGTTCCTGCTAATTCCATATAGTGAAATGTACATAAATAAAAAATTTGGCGGTAGATGAATCATTTCACTTTTTTTAAATCAATTTTCAATGACAATGTTGATAAATGCATCATTTTCTTTTTCTGGTCACACTGGCCCGGCCTTGAAAAGTCGAAATCTACAAACAACAAACATAAATGGATGAGATCAGATAGAAAGACTAATCTACATACAATGTGTTGATAGAGAAAGATAACATCAGACCATTAGGACTGAAGAGTAAACTTTGTTGATTATATTTGACTAAGGCTGTTCCAGTGCCCAGCCCAGACAGACTTACAGACGCTGTAGGAACAAAAACAGTGTGATTCTTGGCAAACACAACACTGTCATGTGTTAGTGGAGGTCACTGTCTTTGAACGCATACATACTTCAGAAATTCACCCACACCACCAGATTTAAATATTGAAAATCTTAAAATTAATACATGTTCCCTCCTCAAGTTTACAACCCCTTTTAACACTTTAACTAGCAAAAATGCACACAAGCTGATGCAAAAAACAAGAATTCACTGAAAAAGGCTAATAATAGGAAAAACAAATCATGTCAAATGTAGTAGAAAATTCAAATATGGCTAATTTATTTAATTTTATTTTAGAATTTGTGGTTTTATACCATAATGGCAGAGAAATTTAAACACTTTATTTTTTTATTGAAGTGGGGATTTTCAGAAGGAGAGAAAAATGCTAATTTGTCTTTTTTGGAATAAGCAATCACCTAAACAATGAAACCAGCATTTTAAAGGATAAAAATGTGAAAATAATTAAATTTTATTGTTTTAGAAGGGTTGAAAGTTGTTTAAGTGATATATTAAAAAAGTAAAAACATGTAATGATTGATGAAGATTTTGTGTGTACCTTTTTAACTTCAAATGTGTTTAAAAGGTGTAAAAATACATCACTTGAATCACTTTAAAGGAAAAGCTCCTGAAGAAATTCACACCACAAGCATCACTGAATAAATAAATAATGTAGAAAATATAAGAAAACGCCTGAAGATTGTGTAGCGCTCATCAAGCTTCAAACTTTACAAACAAGCAGGGTGTGACTCTGTGGTCTCCTAAACTTTTTGTGACAATCGTAAACAATATTTAATCATGCTGTTAATTTGTTTGTACTCTTACCAATGTGTGTTTATTGGAGATCTTAAATTCTCAAACACTACACTATTTTTCCTTTTTATGTGTCATAGTCCTTAGAAAACAAAACAAAAACAATCTGGATTGACAGATACTTCAAAGAAAATCAGAAATCGGCATTGCCCACGTGAAACCAAGTCTATGCATCACAAATATTTATACATGTAATTTTTTCTCTGTTTCTGAGAGTTCTTGATCTTATTTTTCATCAGTTAGTTGCGCCCTCCTTCTTTGACCGCCGTCGATGAAGAGTTCACCATGGCAACCGCTCCTGGACCTGACGTAGAAAAGCCTAGGCCTGGCCCCAGTGACTGTCTGATCACTCTGTTCAGGTTAGCGCTGCAACAGAACAGTTTCTCGCTCCTGTGGCAATGACTTTTAGTTACCTTAGCAAATCAATATTTGTAAGCTACAATGTTTGCATTCTTTGCTTATTAAAACAATAGTTTTTGAACAAATAAGATAGTTTTTTGTGAAAACCACTGAATCTATGAAAATGTTAATTACAGACCATTTTTATTCACACTTAGAAATAATTTCTGACATATTTTTTCCTTTTCTTGTGGAAAATATATTGACTTCAGGACCTGCTCCATAGATCCCACACAGGGAATAAAAATTAGACTGAAAGACATGATGCAAGAGTTTCTGCAGCACTGCAAGGATGATAAACATGACAACGCAAAAAGAGGTAACCCTAAAAGTCCCATTTACTCCATTACTGGTTTACAGAACATTTTAATAACAAAATGCTTCCATTTAAACTGTCTGGTGTTTTCAGAGCTTGAGGAAAGGTGCTTCTCATATGCCACAGCACACTACTACACCATCTTAGAAAATCTTACTGGCATTCAGGGGAGATTGAAGTCTGGTGTCATCTCTGTGAGTATGCTCCCCTCGTGTGGCTACTCTAAGAACTGCATTTGCGTGTAGTTTCCTTATGGACAGTCACAGTGCTGGAGTTGGAGATCCCTTTGATAGATAGTGTAACAGTGGTCACTAACCCTGGTCCTCTGGCCCCACTGTGCTGCATATTTCAGATGTTAAATACCCATTCATTTAAACCAGGTGTGCAGCAGCAGGGAAACACCTAAAACATGCAGGACCCTCAGTGTACTACTAATTTTGAATCCAAATTTTGATTTTGTTTGTTCTTCTCTCACATCTTTAGTTTGATGTGACGTAATAGTTCTTTTGTTGTGATATCACACACGCAGAACTTCTTGGAGGATGACCTTTGTCAGCGCTGCCTGGTGGCCTGTTGCTTGCAGATCGCCCTGAAATCAACCTTTCGAGTCAGTGACGTCACTTTGCTCCTCAAAGTTTTCAAACTGGATTCCTACCTTTTCTTAGAGGTTTGATACACAAAACTCTCAAGACCTGCTATAAAATCTGAGATACCTGCTTCAGCTTTTTTTTTGTCCTGTGGTTTCACAGGTACATAACCAGTTCCTATTAAGATTCAGGAAGGGAAAATTCACGGACTTGATCAGATGCTTTAAGCCAATTGGAATAAGTGTTTTAGAGAGCTCCGTTTGGGCCAGCCACTCTCGCCTGTGGGAGAAAATCAAAGACAATGAAGGATTTCCACCTTTCAAACAGCAGGTCTGCCATTGCAAAAACAAAACGTTTACCTGTAAAATACTTTTATCTGTTTAGTGTTTATCGAAAAGACTTCTGTATTGCTTTATCCCAACTGGTTTCTAATGCCACACACAGCTGACTTCCCCAACAAATGTCAAAGGTCAGCTGGAATCTAACCCACAAGAAGGTACAAAGAGTGATAAAACGTCCGTTTGCTTACGTTTGTTGAAAAAGGCTTTACATACAATAAGTTGTGTGCTTCTTAGCAGATGTAATATTGGAAGCAGAGTCGTCCACGACCTCAGACCACCAACATTGCTCCTCAGCTGTAAGCAGACCCAAGGGACAACCTTTCCTTCACCAGTTTGCCAGGATGGTGAGTTCTTACTCCCAGAACTTTCCGCTGTTAAAATATTTGTTTTGTGCAGCTGTGCTTTGTCCTGTGATCAGGTTTACAGTGAGATGGGAGAGCGTCTGAGGGAAATGTGTTTCAAACTACAAGTCTCTGATGAGTTGAGGTCAAAGATGTGGACCTGTTTGGAGAATTCCCTGGCCCAGCATATTTCCCTCATGAAAGACCGTCACCTGGACCACCTGCTCATTAGCGCCATCTACATCATAGCAAAGGTGGGCTTTGATTTGTTAAGCCCTCCCATATCGGTTTCCATGGTTTTATAATTTTATAAAACCAGGGACTTTTTCTTCTTCTGATTTTGTTCTTTCAGATCAGTTTCATCTGTTTTTTTTTTAAAACAAAATGTATGTTAGGCTACAATATGTCAAGATGTCAAAAACTAATAACTGAGAATCACTGTTTTATGCAGAAATAGACAAAACACCAGAAAAAGAACATGACTATAAAAATCCTGGCAGACCAGGCAACAAAGTTTTGGAGAAGGATTTTAAACGGTCTTTCTTACGTTGTCTGTTATGCGGAAGCTTGTTTAGCTGAAACAAACAAAAGAGTTACTTTTATTCTCTCCGATACAAGGGCTTAGTTAAAATCATTGGGTTAAAAATGAAGGAAAGTTTGCTAATGGTAATAACAAATTTAAAAGATCTGAACCACTGTGAAGCAAAATATAGAGAGTGTGTGTTTACAATTGTAATACCGAATTCAGAAAGTGTGAGGATGCAAAAAATTATCCTGAGTGATGTGAAAATATGTTGTTTATGAAATCACCAATTCAGTTTCTAGCTTGTCTTGTTGTTTGTTTTTGCAGGCTACCAAGAACAAGCTAACGTTTGAGGAGATAGTAGAGCGCTACAAGACTGAGCCATATACCAATGAAAGTGTAAGTGCTGTTTTACTGACTTAAGTAATAATAAATATTTAGATTATTAAGTGTTGGGAGTATTTCACCATCTTTATTGTCATTGGCTCAGTATCCTTAATCATTATTTGATTTGAACATGTATTGATTGGTATGAGATCATGTTCTTGATTAAGAATAACATGACTTCCATTATTTTATTATATTTACACGATAAGGAAACTATATTTAGAGCATGGTGTAATTGAAACAGGGAAACTTTGTAAGCAAAAAAAAAGATGTGGAGGAGGGGCAGTTCAAAGACCATCAGTGGAAATGGCTCAATTTTGAGCTTCATTGCAAAGGTTGTGAATACTCACATAAATGTGTTTTCTATTTTTCATACATTTCCAAATAGTATTTGCATATAGACTTTTGGGAAACAGTTTCATTTAATAATTTAATTTAATACAATTTGGAATTAGGCTGTAACTTGAAATGTGAAAAAATGAAGCGATGTGAATACTTTTTGGGTGCATGGCGGCTTCATTATAAATGTTCTTTATGTATATTTAACGTAATTTTTGCCATGTTTTGAAGCCTCAGATGTTGCTGAATGTCAGCTGAATGTTTTCACCCTCAGGTTTCCAAAGAGATGCTGAACTCAGAGTCACCTTTGGAAAATCTTCCCCAAGAGATGATGGGTATGATTTCTGTCTGTTCGGGTGTTCACCAGAGATTAAATATTATTTTTTATAGAAGTATTAACTTGTGAATTCACCCAATAATATTTTGTTTCTGTTTTACCCATTAGCAAGGCTGCTGTAAAGTTGTTGCATAATAACAAAAACAATATTGTAGCAGTTTAAATGATAACATAACAGTAACTTCAGAGTTTAGTTTTCCTCTTTGCACACACGTCTGACACTAACTCAATAATAATTTACTGTTACCACATTTCTGGGTCTGTCTATTCTTCAAATATTCATACCCATGTTTTCAATTTCAAACAAAAATTTAAAATTTATGTTGTTGGAATTTTATGTTATAAAAATGGATGTGTAGCTTTGAATTTCTTCATGTATGTATCCTCAGTAAATACAATCCAGAGGAAACGACCCTAAGAACTTACTAATTTAATGTCTTGCTGTAACTAAAGTCTTGTGGAAGCCTGATGTTTGTTTGAGACTTGATTTCTTTTATTACATTGTTGCTGACAGATCTTGGAGCCCATGGAGCTGCTTTTCCGACACCAGACGAAAACTCAGCGGAGGACAAGAGAGGCAGCCTCATCAATTTCTACCACCTCTTCAGCATAAAACTGCAGCCGTTTGCAGAGAAGTTTGCCCAAACTTATGGGGTATGTTAGTTGTTTTCAAAAGTCATCTTGATCAACCTTAACAAGAAATCAAATCAAAACAATAATGCAAACAAACAGTGTGAAATATTATATTAACCACTAATATTTATTTTTTTTCTGCAGGGAGAGACTCCTCCCATATCTCCATTGCCGCCACAGCAGTCGAGAGAAAGTTATCACCCAAGAAAGGGTGTTAACTTCACCGTCTCACCGTTAAATAGACAAGATGTCCCTCGACACACTGCCAAATTCACCTATAATGTTGGCAAAAGCCCCAGAGAGGTCACTTTTTTTTAACTTTACTACACTGGACATACATTTTCATCTTTTTATCCGCGTTATATCGGGTCATATTGCAAAATTGTAATAAAATTCCTATTTCTTTACACAGGACCTGCGTAAGATCTTCAACACTGTAACCAGAAAACGTGCGCTGTCGTTTAAAACAGAGGAAGAAGATGGGCCTTCATCCAAGCAAAGTTGCTTGGAAAATCCGTCAGTTCTGCAGAGTCGGCTGATAAATGTGCAAAAAGATCGGTCAGTGGCACAGAACCAGAACAGCCAGAACAACCAGAACCACCCTGACAGTACACCTTGTAAAACGCAATAAGTGAAGTTTACTTAAAAAATGTATGCACACTCCTTGCCTCAAAAAAATCAAAAACTTAAAAATGTTAGTATGTGCAAGTTGTATATCTTAAGTTTACAAAACTCAACTAATTTGATCATTTTGAGTGAGTTGTATTGACATAAATGTACACATAACTCACTGTAAAACCCAATTAGTTATTTTTATTTAAAAATATGTGCAAAAGTAACTGTTTGATTAACATTAACTTGTCCAATTTTAGTGAGCGTAAGTTAACTATAAATCTATGTTATGATTATTTAAAAGATTCATGTTTTAAAAGTAGAAACTCCTCATAAAAAAGAAAACTACTTAATTGAAACAGTTCCTGCTTTAAATCTGTTATAGTGAACTTACGTTTGATAAAAAAAAGATGAGACCAACAAACAGCAACTGGTAGAATATTTCCCTTTGAAGCCATGCATATTTTTGTAATTCTTTTTTCAGAAAAATATGCTTTCTAACCCAAACATATGACAAACTATTTCACTAAGCAACATGTTGCAATTGATTGGTGATTTGACAATGGGGTTAGAGCTTTAGTGGGATGTTTCCAGTCTGCAGTATTCCAAGGAAGGAACAGTTCTTACTGGCCTAACATGGAGTACTTGAGCTGCAAAACAGGACCATGGAGCAATCAAAGACAATAGCGTAGCTTGAAGAGTCACATTTTCGTTTACATCACATGGATGGCTTTAATCTTTTTTTTTTTTACCTTCACCAAGATGCACTGTAAGCCAGCAAGACCTTGTTCTGCTGCATCTTGCCGTCCATGATCAGGAGACTTAACTCTGACCTACGGAGGCATATCCCTGCTGTCTTCTTTTACCAGGATGATACATCCTACAACGAAACAAAAATTGTTAAAGAACTCCCCAGATCTCCATCTAATTCACGCATGAGGAATGTTGCCCATTTATCTCAACTGTAGCAATATTTTGCATCAGGCCATAACTAACTAACAATCTGAAGCGTTATCTTTACAGCACTGTATTTTTAACTTTTGTATTTGTGCCTTTGCACTGCGCTGAAAGTAATTTTTTTATTACTATTTGCTTTGTGTTCACTCCCATTATTTATTCACATGCAATAAAAGTGAAAGCACAATGTTTATTATTTACATGATGAACAGCTGCAAAAAAGAGAGCATTGTCTTTCTATGTCCAGAAATCCCAGCATTTATTTAAATGATTGTATAGTGAGCCGTATGAAAGTATTAAGATCAAATGGTTTATGGACTGAATTTATATGGCACTTCTCAAGTCATTCTAACCACTCAAAGCACTGTACGCATTACAGTCCAAATATATAACTAATCTCAAGGAACATCAGCCAAAAAGTGTCGCTACTGTAACTGTATTAAAGGCCTTTCAGAATAGTCAACAAGTAGTGGTCAACTTGTTGATTTCCCATTGCAGCTGTTTTGTTTTGTTTGGAGAAAAAGCTCCTTATAAGTTTATCTGCTGAACTTCTGCTGATTATCTTCAGTTCAAACAGCATTTGTGCTGCAGCAGATGTGCACTTTCCATATATGTAGAAGATTTGTGTAACAAAATATGCTTTATTTTAGTAAAAATATGTGTATCAAACCAAATATTAAATTAAAGATACTTTAAACAAAATTGATTTGTGTTGTAAATCTTTTCAACATTTCAGTATTTAAATACTAGAAATTGCCACAATAGTGAGAGATTTCTTTTCCGTTTCATTAATGTTCAGAAGTTTATATCTACGATGATTTAACAAATAAAACCCATTTTATGATCTCAAGACACTTTAAGCTTTTAAAAAGACTAATTCACAACATTGGAGGCACATATGGGGAGGGAATTTAAGGTAACACCTCAAACACATCATGGAAAAATTATAAATTTTAAGAATTACGTTTCAGCAAACTATTCTAAGAATTTGTGGAAGTAAGAAAAATCTGAATAAAAACAAGCATTTATCATTCTGATATTTAAAAATATGGTCAGAATTAAACCAGTGACTCTGAAGGGTTTGGGTCAGGTTTTGTGTAGAAAAGATGGCGTGGAATGGAGGCCTTGTAAACAAATACATACACAGGCTGATGTAGTAATAATAAAAAATATATTTTGTTTGTTATAAATTTTGACGGAAACTTAATTACGTCAAAAAAAGTTTCCTATAAAACTTATTCAGTTTTATAGGCAGAAAATAATCCAGTCCAAGTTTGAAGTGACTAGGTGTTGTAGTTTTGGAATTATAGCAGCTCTCGTGTGACCGAAACCGAAAAAAAGGGGGAAAATTGCCCTTTATTGCAGTTTCGCACATCAGAAAAAGGTTTCACAAATCACAAACATGGTTATAATTATTCTGCTATTAGAGTAGAATAATTCAGTGCAGGTTTGAAGTGTCTAGGTGTTGTAATTTTGGAGCCGGAGCAGTTCTAGTATGATCCTGATGCAAAAAAGTGGTGAAATCAACCTTTATTGAAGTTTCACAAATCAGATAAAAGTTTCACAAATCACAAACATGGTTTTAAATATTCTGCTATTAGAGCAGAATAATCCAGTCCAGGTTTGAAGAGTCTGTGTTGTAGTTTTTAAACTAGAGTCTATTAAAAATGCAAAAGGTAGTAAAAAATTAGGTGGAATCGCCCTTTAGCCATTTCCCGAATCGGAAGCTGGAATTGGAAACCAACTTTTGCTTTGTGGAAGTCAGAAACTAAGGCTGTGATTGGCAGGCTTTATTGTTAATTCTTAACCAGTATTGCTAAGGAGGCGATTATAAAAACGGCTGTATAATCCTGCAGACAACGGCTTTTAAAATAAATCTAAGACACGGTTAAATTACCAAACACAACAACTCTCCAAGATGCTTTGGAGAGTGAAACCACCTGAGCCTACAACACCCAGAGATTTTAAGGTGATGGCCTTTATCTCGAAGCTTCAGTGATCTCATCAGCTAAACAGCTCTGTGCTCACTGTGTATCAGTCAAACGGGTTGAAATACAAGCAAAGACACAGCGGTGGTGGATCTCTGAAATGATAAAAGGAGAAACCGAACACTAACATCTGGAGAAAAAGCAGATGAAAAGACAGAGCCTTAACTAGACATCCCCGTCTTAATCATCTTTCCAAGTGAAACTTATTTTGAATTTCTCTCAGATTCTCAGATCTTATGGCACAATATATTTACTAGCACAATATATGTCTTTTTATTCTCCTTTTACATGGATATAGTGCTACATAAAACAAGCGATTTATGGCCATTGCATAGGGGTCACTTTGATAGGGTCACCTCTGTAACTAGAAAGCCATGTCTCTGAGGCTGTTTGACTTGACAAATGGGTTGCATGGTGACTGAGATGGAGTCTGTGGTGTCGGTGATGGTGTGTGTACAGATTGGCCTGTCTGAGGGTGAAGGAAGGCCTGTCAGCAGAGGATGCAAGGCTGCACTACTGTCCATCAACCCTTGTGTCATCAGGATCAGCTCTGCAAGGCGGTGCAGTAACATTAACAAAAATATTAGCATTTAACTGCCCCCCACTAGTGAATTAGCATTAGCTTTTTCCCTGTAATAACCATTTTACCTATTTTTTTTTTTATTGATTAACTATGTTTAGCACACTGAATAGAGGAAGTCAATGTAAGACAACATGCTAGTGATACCCCACATGCTACTGACAGCAGTTAAGCTTACATAAGCATTTTGGCTAATTTTAGCTTATACATACACTAATTTTAGCATACTGAATGGAATAAGTAATGTTAATCAACATAGCATTGAGTACAGGTTAGCTAAGCTTAGCATTGTTGCAAATTTTTAGCATTAGAACCTGATTTGGGTCCAGACGGCTGGCACACTTTGGCAGGCCCGTCTAAATTTCTTCAGAAAATTTCTGGTATTACTTGTTATTAATTTGGTGTTAAGAGATGTTGTACTATAAATTTCTTGTGTCTAACCAGATTTCAAAGGGGCTTATGTTTTATAAACAATAACATTGCTTGTTATTAATCTGGTGTTAAGAGATGAGCGTTTCTTTTCTGATAAGGAACTGCCACGAAGTATAAATTAGATTTTTACTTTTAAAATATATTTACCACCAATGACAAAAAGAAAAAAACACTTTTCTGCCAAATTCACCATATGCACAATTCTTAAGAAGTATAACATAAGTAGTATTTCAAAAGAGCAGAAGAAATCTTATGTTTTTTGAACGATAACAATATCTGTTGTTAATCTGTTACTAAGCGATGAGCACATTTTCTGGTAACGAAGTGCCACGAAGTAAACGTCTGATTTTTACTTTAGCAAAATTTACCAACTATAAATTTCTTGTGTCTAAGCTGATTTTAAGCCAGTATTTTAAAAGAGCTTACGACTTATAAACAATAATATTAATTGTTATTAATTTGGTGTTAAGAGATGAGCGGTGTTTTTCTTTTTTCTGGTAGAGAACTGCCACGAAGTAGAAATCAGATTCTTAGTTTTATAATATATTTACCACTAATGACAAAAAAAAAAAAAATCACCACATTCACAATTCTTATTAAGTGTTAAGTAGTAAAAGATAAGTGGTATTTCAAAAGAGCAGAAGAAATTCTATGTTTTTTGAACAATAACAATATTTCTTGTTAATCTGTTGCTAAGAGATGAGGATGTTTTCTGGTAACGAAGTGCCACGAAGTAAACATCAGAATTTTTCTTTTGCAAAAATAACAATCAGAAAGCAGTGCATTAACAGTAGCACAGACATTAGCAATAGCAGTGCATTGCCCCCCACTAGCAGTCTAGCGGTAGCCTTTTCCAGTTCCTGGTAAGTTGTGCCAGACTCTTTTCAGGTCATTAATAAGCAGCGCTTCAGGAAATGTTCAGATTTCTTCCTGATCCTTTCTGCTGTGTTCCTTGATCCTCCAGATGCTGTTTGTTCACCAGAGTTCAGACCTGTGCGGCCTACAAAGTACTCAGGTGGAGGACAAATATTGTATTGTTTTTGAAAATGATTTGTTGCAATGAATTTTACTCAAATGTGTATTTATATAAAGGGGGCTGAATACAATTGCATACAAAACATTTAAGATTTTTTGATTGTAAAGAAAAAATATTTCTTTCTATTCCTTTAATTTTCCAGTGATGCACTACGGTTTGTTGGTCTATGACATATAAACCAATTAAGATCAGTTGAAGTTTGTGAATGTAACAAACAAATTGCAGAAGAGTGTTTTGCAAGGCCCAGTTTATCCTGCGTGGTTCTTTTTCAGCCTTCGATATTTTCACGCCCCCTTTCATGCTCTGCATCTTCTGTCTTTGTTTTCACAGTCATTCATGAGTTCATTCTTTCCTCCCCCACAGTTCTCCTCATGCACACCTCTGGTCAGGACTGATAGTTACAAAACATTCTTTCAAACATTTCCAAATGTGCTGCAGGCTAAAGCAGTAACCCTTTAAGATAGTCAGCTTATGTTTCAGCTCTGGGAATCCTTGCAGCTCTCAACTATACAGCTCGCTTTGCATATCAGACTTCTGGTGTCTGTTGCTTGGACAGTCAGAAACTGTAGAAACCTTACACAGCAAATGAACGTCTGCCAAGATGTGGGTTAAATCGATTCTCTGACACTTTGCTGTTCTTGCCACCAGGGGGCAGGAAGCCCCACTTGGACGGTTCTTAAAGTCGCCACCAGGGAGCAGAAGTGATCTTCCCACAGAGCACTGAGGAATCTGAAACTGGCTCCATTTGCTGAAGACATTTAATCTGAAATATAGGTTGTAAGTTTATTACCAGCGAGTGAATGGAGCTGGAATGGAATAGCCATTTTACAAAGCCATATCAAAAAAACCCATCTCTGAGGCAGCGGGAAATTACATGAAAATATTACCATTATACAAATGGAAACTGTGATTGAATAATGTGCTGGAGAAGATAAATGAAAAGCACTTTGTTGGAAAACGTGCTGCTAAATAGGTTTTTAATTTCAGTGGTGGGATAAAAGAAGCAGAGTTTTTACCCCATTTCACTGCCAATTGATTAGTGGTTCCACACCTGCAGGTAGAGAGGGGCCTTATCGTCTCATTATCAGTTAATTAATATGCATGAACACATGCCAATTATCTTTCCTCTGCCATTTAGCAGAAATAAGACATTGATGTTTTAATGGTGCTGGAATGGATAAGTCTTCTGTTGCTTTGAAGAAAAGGCAGGCGCATTGACTGACACAGCTGAGAAATGTTGAGAGACAATTGAATTAAAAGCAACCTTATATAACCTTGATAATTATATTAATCCTTCTCAGCAGCTGAGAAGTAAAACAGTATTTTATGCTGTTTTGCAAGTGCTTTAAAGCTCTGATCCACCAGAGTTCTTCATTAACACTCTTGTGAAAGATATAAAAAGGGCAAAGCAATTGGTGGAGTGAATGTGCCTGTATATGAATATATATCCCTTAATGAGAAGCCATTATGGAAACATTTTATTTGAAGGACAAGCAGAATCACATTTTTCCACTGTTCCATGACTATTAAAGGAGCCAAGGCCACAGCAAGTGAAGCAAACCCAAGATGAAAGTTACATTAATCATTATTCAGTTCGCCGTGCTGTGTCCACTGAATTTATGTCCATGAGTCAAAGGACAGTGTTATGTGCCAGTGAAATAGGCAATATTATGGAAGGAAGCTCTATTGACATTTTTCATTTCTGCATAAATGTGGCTGGTTGCACACTGAGCCCAAGGCTGTTGGGTATAATACACACACACATGCGCACCCCTACTCGTGCACATGCTACATATGAATACACAGCTGTGCAAAAGTATTGAGTCATCCTTATTTACTCATGGTTTGATTCCAAAGAACTAGATTTTGTTGTGAAACCTCAGACATTGACCAATCAGGCTTTTTGAAATATGAGGTATGATTGAAGTAGGAGTTTCTTTTTCTATAGACTATAACACATACAAGTGAAAACAATGCCGAATTTATTTATAAAGTTATCTGTATTGTGTTTCACTCAACAGATAATTAAGGACTTGCACCATTATCTGTTTACCCCTTAAAAGATATGTTCCAAAACTCTGTTTTTCTCTTATTAAACTCTACAAATGTGACCCATTTAATAAATACAAAACCTTTAGTTCAGATTTTCTGACGGTATAATTAGTAACAGTTTTGGGTCTTGTCATAAATAAAATCATATCAACATAAGCTTTTTGAAGAAGTAAATGAATCCTAAATGTGTGGGAGGTTAACAACTAGTTAGAGTTAGATCATCTATTTTAGCTGAAGTTAGCAGTTTAAAACCACTCAGTCTAACCAAGCTCATGTGGGAACAAAGCTGTGTTAGTGGGTTTTAATAGTCTACAACTTCACAAAGACTGTTGTGACATTTAGTGTTTTTTTTCTCAGCTGAACAAGATCTATGTTTCCATGTGAAGTTACACTGATAAATATGAGCCTATCGACTTTTTCAATCCATCAAATTCACTTCAAATTAAACTTTCAGTTCTCTCTAATCCCATCAAGAACTTTTCGATTTGGATATCAGACATTGAACACTATCTAGGTTGGTTTGTTCATGTGCTTTCCAGAATCTCATAGTTACTTGAAAAGTATCCTAGTAGACACATGATTATCTGATGAAGTGGACTGATAGAGCTTATAAGACATATATGTCTTTGTAGTTTGTTAGTCTTTTACCACCTCAAATATGAATTTAGTTTTCTAGCAAGCTCATAGTAATGTGACATTTTGTCTTGTAAATACATTTGCATGAATTCCATGACCTTACTCACATTACCTAGAGTTAGCAAAAGGCTATTTCATGTCTCCGATGTTACAGTCACAATAAAAATATATCAGAAAGAATCAACAAACAGCTCCTCCTCTATGTTGCATTTAGTAGTAAGCATTACAGTATTAAGTTCAGTTAAGTTTTCATCATGATGTCTGTTATCTGCATGGTATGTTGATCATATTAACAAACTGTTAACTAAATAATAGTATATTAATTAATCAGACATTCAGTCTTAAGATCAATTTGTTGGCTGTTGTTTTTTTGTTTGTTTGGTTTGTGCAAAGGTTCAATTGTATTTTGTTCTCTTGGTGTGATCAGTCCTCAACACACCAAGAGTCAGTAGCTTCTTGGGAAGGAGTCAGCATGAGAAGCTGATCAGCCAATAACATGCAGACTTAGGGAAAATGTCTTTGCAAGTCAGCCAATAATAAAATTCAATGCCCTATTATTATTATTATTATTTTGTCCCACCATCTTTTAAGCTCAATCACCATCCAGAAATGCAAGAAACAGCTAAATAAAGTTAGTTAAACAGTAAAGATATTTAAGGGCATTTAGATAAGACTTATTTTGAACACAACAGTTAATAAAAGTATCCAGAAATGTTGAAAACTTGTTTGCCTTGAGCAAAAATATGAAGGTCAGTTAAGCATACTGAAGGCAGGCATCTTTAAGCAGCCATGATGTAAGTTGTTGTCTATACAACTTACAGTATTCCAACATCTATATGACTCTACCTAATCCCCCATTCCTCCCAAAAACAATGAATACATTTTATTACCTGTTCATGATGCCTGGTAATACATGGCGTCTGCTTTGGCCTGCGGAGCATTCTTGCACTTCTGTTGTTCGCAAAAAAGTTACTAAAATATGTTTGTATAAACAGCCATCTTTAATATTTTAAATTAAACTGGTCATGTGACAAGCTCAAGCTTTCTTAAAATGCTCCAGCAGCCTTTATCTTATTTTCTGTCGTATCGTTCCCTTCTCTCCCCCTCTCTGTGTTCAGTGGGTTGTGGTCAATGATGACAAACAGCTCGATAAATGCTTTTTTCATTCAAATGGACTAAATGACTCATAAGACTGAGCATACATCTGATGATAGCAGAAAACCACATTTCAAATGAATTGTAAATGCAGTTGTTCACCTTGAATCTGTTTTCCCCTGTTTGTGAATTTCTGACAGAAAATATAAAGAAAGATGTCCAATAGTGATAGAGTTTATTGTGTGTTATTAATGGTTCATTGTTAACCTTTTCTGAGAACTTAAAGTTACCTTTTCATTAATTTTTTCCCCTTTTCATAGCTTAGATTCCTCCTTTGGGAGCTGCTTAATGAAACACATATGAGGGTAAGGTAAGGTAATCTTCATCAACAACGGAGGAAATTCCCTGGAGTAGAACGGATCTCACGAGTCGTCGCATCCAAATGCTTTCAAAGTGCTTCACTAAAAGTCAACCACAAATGAATGTGGGATATAAAATAGCTTACCATGTTTTTTTTGGTCAGATGTCATAGCAATGAAAAGTCTGTAGGACACTACAAATAGATTATGAAGGAGTGGAAAACCCTATAAAGTCCTGAAGGCAAACAAGATTTAACTGAAGCTAAAGGTCAGGGATAGGGAGAGGCATGAGGACTGGGATGACTTGATTAACCTGGATAGGCGCACAAAGAGACATGTCCTTTTGCAAAAGGGTTAGAAAATAAATACCATTCTTTCATAGCAGAAACAAAAGTGTCATCTGTAAATCTACAGAAATTGCTAAACAGGAATTTTATGACCTTATTCCAAATTAGATTCTACAAACCACATCTTGACAAACCCATTCAATGAATTGTTCTTCAAATTGTTAAATGTTGTTACAATAAATCATATGTTTTTAATTTTGGTTATTTTCTGAAGTTATAATTGCTCATTCTATAATCCAGCTACGAATAATAGGAGGCTTATGATTAATCTTTCTATGATTGTAATCTTTGAAATTAAATTTTCAGTGAGTAATCATACAGAGTCTTTTTTGTGATTTAATTTCACTAAAGAGTTTCTAAACATCTTTTTCATATCTCTCAGCATGCTTCTGGTTCTGCTCACTCTGTGAACCACACTTTAGACGCAGTCTTCAATTATGGATTTACTTTTTCAAGATACATAACTCTGTCTTCATGAAAAAGTCCCTTTAAGTTTGAATTTTCTGCTAATTCTGTCATTGTAAAGTTTTTGTTTCCTTTTACTTTCAATTCCTCCTCTTTTGATGGTACATTCCCTGCTTGAATATTAAATTGCTATTCTCAGTAGTGTTATCATGCGTGTCATGGTTCTGTCGTTTTTATTTACATTTGCTTCTAAATCACAAATGCACATTAACGGAAAGTCTTTAGATTCTGGTGATCTGGTTGCCACTGTAGTTAAAGCCAACGGCACAAAAGCAAAAAAAAATTAAAAACCTGGAATCCGTCTGCAAGGACAACATGTACAAATATGCAGTCCGGATTTGTGCATGTTCTGTTCATGTACTGTAACAGCTTTCAAAGGAAATGGGGGAAAATAAGAAATTGTACTCCAAATGTCATTCATTCAGCTTGGATGTCGAGGTGACCTTCAGCAGAATCAGCTTTGCCATTGTAAACCGGGAAGAGAGTGCCTCGTAAAATATCAAATTTGATAAGAAAAAGAAAAATGTCTGTGTGAAAGCAAATGTGTGATGGAGGCCACTATATGAGCAGTGTGTCAGATGCGACTGTGTTATCTAGACAGATTGGACGCTATTGTGTATGATACAGTTTGTGTTGTTGCTTTGTTTTGGTCCTCAGATAACCTCTGCGGATGTCAGATAAACCGAGGAACACATTAAATTTGTTTCTTTTAGGTGGGTTGGATGTTTTAGCCACATGTGAAAGAGAAAACACGTACTTTCAAATCCAAGTAATAATAAAGTAAAATAGAGGGTAGGTTGTGTTTTAAAATTTGACAAATGTTGCCAGAAATCATCTTTCCCTGCTTGTTGTGGTAAGAGTAACACGTTTACAGTAACATGTTACTTTTAAGATTTAAGAGGCCTATTCTTTTAGAAAGACAGCAAATGTATGGGTAGAAATCAACCTGACAAAGAACCTTTCATTTTGAGGAAAACTTGTATGTTTTTTATATCTCTGTGGGAGATGTTAACTCATGAGTGGAGCGTTTTCAGAGTTGAATCATCCCACCGTCCTCCTCCTGCTTCACCTCCATCAATCTCAATCTTTCAATATTACCTAGAAGGTAATTCAGAGACTCACACTGATACTGTTTTTTGCCTTGTGCGGTAGTAAACACACTTCCTCACTAATTAGTTACAACGAGTTTGATTAACTGAGCACATTAATGCAGTTGAGCTGGTTACAAAGCAAATACGCGTGTATTTGGTCCGTCACCCTTAACAATTAATTAAACAAACAATAAATTAACTTCATGACAACTTACCTAAGTTACAACTTACACATGGAAACTGGGATACACACACTGACAACCAGGTGTAAATATGGGGTTTTATCCTGAACATCCATTTTAACAGCCAACTTTAAATTCCTCGTTTAAAAGCATTTAATCTTGTTGGCTCTCAGACTTTAAATTTTGAGATAGTTGGAGGTACTCTGAATTCAAAATCCAACATGGCTGCCTCACATTTAAAAAGTTACCTTGCTGGAAGATTAAGATTGTTTCATGATTTGATATGCAATCAAATTTCAAAGCAATGTATTATTCACAAAGGGAAAATAAATACTGTTGTAAGCTTTTTTTTTCCCAGAATTGTTATGGTGATGGCTGTGGGCAGCAGAGGGATCCAGAGCCAAAATCACATCCAGAGCTAAAAAATAAACCCCAGAACAGAAAAAGCCCATTTTATCGTGTTTTTTGTAGCTTTTGTATGAATACTGCTACATTGAACAAACCTAAAGTTCCTCTAGAAGAACATTCTGCTCTGTCCCTTCTTGTAGACGACTTCACTGCTTTGGCTCCAGCCCAGTCTGTTGACTAGGTGACAACCATTGTACTCATACTCCTACTCTTTACCTGTAATGTTTGACATATTTGAATTTCTTCTGAAATCAACAATAATCTTCTTAAACATTATCCTGAAGCTGTTTGTGTATTCTTTGTTCTGCCTGGTGCTGTTTCCTCTGAGATCCTGACAAGCAGCAACAGATACAGCACACTGAGAATGGTTTGCTCATGCAGAAATTGCTTGCACATTTTTATTTTTTATTTTTTTAGGATATTAGAGTAACACAAAAGACATAAACACAGCAGACATTTTACATTTTTATTTGTAGAAAGGAAAGTAACTGAATATATGTGTTCTTGATTGCTTTTTTTTTTTTTGGATGCTCAGTTTGTGTCATTACTGGAAACAAACCCATTAGGACAAGAGAGGCTTATTATCACAATAATTTCCCCCAACAGTTTGCTGGAGCCTTTTGTGTTCACCATGACAACAGGCCTAATACCCTGAGCATCACTAAACCATCTGCTGAAGGCTTTCTGCATGCACATCAAATAACACTAATAGTCTGCTAATAGCATTATTGCCTGCTGTGTCATCATGACACAGTTCTGAATGCCTCAAGGGAAGAGAGAGAGAGAAAAAAGCAGTTCTGTTGTTCTAAAGTAAGAACTCTCATGGTTAAAATATCAAGATGATCTATTATTTATTTTCTCCATGGGTTTCTAGATTCGCTTGTTTAAGTTTGATCATTGTGCCATTAGCTAAAAGGGGGGGGGGGGAAGCTGGAAAAAAAACCCTCCCTATTCTCTGTTTGTTTGTCTTCAGATTGTTAATAACAAGCTCTTCTCACTCCATGATTAGGCCATGAGGAATGTGACCTCAGCTCTGGGAAAAATAATTAGGACTGGCGACTCGACCGCACAGAGAAACCCTCTTGTTTCTCACAGCAGTAACGCTGCACAAAGATGTTGCTGTTCTCTGTGTTCGCACCACCTTCATCTAATTGCCCAGGCTTTGGTCAAGCAATCGCAACATGTGCAATCTCTGAAGAGGGTGAGAGACATACAGTAGCAATAAGTTAGTAATAGATACAGAAGGCTGCAGAAATTGTGACACTCTGAGTTGCTAATTTTGGTGCCAATACTAATTGATAAAAATAATAAAACTCCTGCTAAAGAAAGAGAGAAAATACAAATATCTACAGGAGGAATTATTACTTTGCATATTACTTTGAAAGATTAACTGCTTATTAGATTCTTTTGACAAAACATCTATCTAAATATTGTTACACTGTAAGACTGATAAGCTAGATAGTAAGTTTATCACAAAAAATGTCCAATTCTAATAAAAATATATTTAAATATGCTAAAGACTAAATTCTGTTATAAATGCATTTCAGTGTTATGCTGGCATTTACAGTAAAAGTTAAATAAACATAAAATATATCATAACTGATACAGACATTTTCAAGATAGTTTTCTATAAAACATTTGATGATATTTTGGTAATTATTTGCTGCAAGACTCAATTCAAAAAGGTATTCATAAAAATAAAATTAACATTTTGGCATTTGACACCTAATACTTGCATTCAGCAAAGAGCAAAATACAAGAGAGACAGAGACAGCAGGTTGTTGAATAAAGCCACAAATTAATAAAAAAAATGAACAGGCATATTAAAACTCATTTTGCCTGATAGAATCGCAGAATTACATATTTGAATTTTTAGTACTGAGTTTTAAAGATTACTTGCACACAAATATGTATACTGCTTACTATTTAACCGTGCCATACCAACTGCCTGAGCAGTGTCTCATTAGGGGAGATTATTTAAATCAAATTTCCCTGAGGAACCAGCTATTACTAGAACATGTTCTACAAAATGATGCCTGGACAGGTGAACAGCTTTCTTAGCATGCACAAACAGGGACATGATGTTAAGCATTTAAAAGCAGCTCGACTGATGATCGCTAATTTGATCCTCACCATCATTTCATAATGAGATGTACAGCTCTTTCCGTTTGCATCAGTGCCAAATGAATCTAAATGGTCACATGGAAGCTACACTACGTTAGTCTTTTAATTGGCTGGAAAGCCTTTAGCCAAACAACTTTCATTTTCTATTCTTCAGTCTCTGCATGTGAACTGCTACAGGATGGTGTAGCTGCCAAGGTCATCAAAGCTTCCCAGTGTCTGATACACTGACGGGGGGTTTCCTGTAGTGTGTGTGTGTGTGTGTGTGTGTGTGTGTGTGTGTACTGTTGAATTTAAGTACATTTTAAATGCTTTACATTACATATAATATTTTATTATTATTATTTTTTTTAACATAAGTGAAAATCACAAACTTTAGGTTCCAATTATGTGGTGCTGCTTGATTAATGATTTCTGCATTTTTTTACTATTTCAATCAGGCTTTTAAGAGATTTTTTTTTCCCACAAAAATAAATTAATTAATAGGAAAATATAAAATATAATATTATTATATAAGAATAACTACAAACATATTTAGTATCTCAATGATAAATAGCAGAGAAAAGAAGTGAAGGTTTCAGAATTTCTTCTGGGGCAACTATACTTGTACTCAGGTTGTACTCATTTCATTTTTGCTTTTTTGTCAGATATACGCCAATTAGCTGTGTTGGCCTATTTTGTGTGAAGGATAGTTTGAATACAATTGCTAATTTAAAAAAAAAAAAAAAAACACCATGCTTGGTAATTTCTTCAAATGAGGTGTTAATATTTTCAGCTTTTAATCTGATTAACATGGTAAATATAATTCAAATACACTGACCCTTGTTCATGTATGCAGATCTGATGAACTGAAGACTCTGTTCTATCCAGGAGTTTACCAAACAGGAAAGTTATGCAACACCAGTGACTGCAACAAGAAACCAAAGGGCCTGTTTTCCTTTATTTTAAGTGGAAGTACCAGGATGTACATTAGTTAGCTTCCAAAACCTGGACTGTAATTACCAAGGACAGATTTGTGGAACAAGGAGAGCGCTGATGCAGAGCTTCTGGGCATTTTTGTTACTGTCTGCTAGTGTTGTCTCACAAATGTATGTATTTCTTTAAAAGAACTGACCTACCCCTGTCTAGCAGCGATAGCAACAACATGAGGTGTTGTTGGAGGAGTAAGAGGGCACTAATGTGCCTGAGGAACAGACAGCAAACAAACAGGACATGAACCAACCTGATGATATGCTTACAGTAAGTATAACAGTGGAGTTTCCCTAAACAGTCCTAAATGTGGCATCCAAACTGGAACAAGGCTCCATTGTCTGAGGAAATGCAGCGTCACTCAGATTTTCTTAAGGACAGTATGTGTAAACATCAGTAAAGCAAGTAAACCAGTTGATCATCCACAACTAAACTAGCTTGGAAGTGTTCCTGACTCGTCATTGCAGCAGGAAGAAGTTATTCAAACACTTTTAATGGTGCCAAGGAAGAACATTTGTTAAAGTGGGTTTGAAATGAGCCTGCCTCTCTCGATATGAAAGTCTACAACCTAAGATGTCTTTGTTTCTATAAAACTAGGACATTACTGATGAAAGGACAGAAATTTTCAGCAAAAATTGAGGAAACTCTTTGAGAACTGTAACTTGGATTCTAGGATATTGTGTGCATGATTGAATTGTTGGTTGGATCCATATGAAAAGAAACTTCTTTCTTTGTTCCAGTTTGTGTGTTGCTGTTTTGTGCTGTGTATTGTCTTTAAGTGACCAATACATAGGATTTATATTACAAACTGTGTGTTCAGTATGTGATATAAATAAATATTAGACATGTTGCAAATGCAAAAAACAAAAACTAATCCAAACATAATCCATAGAAAATGTCTTTATGTAGCTGCTTGATCATTTGAATTAGAACAGTATCTATGCAGTTAGTTAGTTAGTTAGTTAGGTAAAAGATAGATGTCAACTAAGATTGTTTTGATTAGTTTGTTTTAATGTATTAGCCCTTTTATCTGTTTGAATAGTATTTTTTATTGTATTTTTAACTGAGTTTTAATTCAGAACTGCAAGTTTTTATTAGAAGCTGCTTTTATTGTTTTGTTTTAAATTTCATAAGTAAAAACAATCCATTTTAAACATTCCATTTGTAGGATCACCAAAGGTATTAAAACAATAATGCTCTAAGCGTTTGACGCAGTGGTACCAAATAACAAAAAAAAATGGATGTGAACTTCTAAATTTGAAGAACGAAATAGATCATTCTGTCAAAGTATCTTTCTCATTATATTTTACATTTACATAAAAAAATAAAATAGTTTTGGTTACTGTAGCTGACCAAAAACATGAAATATCTTTGTATCACCTTATTTTTTTTCTCCACAAAAACCATCCCTCAAAATCAAGTGTTGCAATTGTATCGTGTGACCAAAAATACCCAATATATTGTATAGATGCGCATGTGGTGAGATCGGAGCATTAAATCGCAATAAGGTTGAATGCAGTGCCTCTCAAAAATGCTTTGTCTACAGACAGCCACAGATATATGTCTGGGTGAGTGTCTGTGCATGCTGTGTATGCATGTGTATATGCAGCATCTGTTCATGTTTGGTTGAGTGGAACAGTGTGTGTTGGCGCTCAGGTGCAGCTGCTCTTGTCTCCTGTTGCTGTGATCTCTGAGCTGAGAGGCATTATTAGCAGCCTGCAGCTCCGTAGCCTTTTCCACCCTAATTACATCCCCGTCATTAAAATGCTAATTCGTACTGTTAAAGGGGCAATTAAAAGGGTAATTAAAAAAGCTTTGTTCCACCAGTCTACCTGCTTGAACGCTCTGTCCGCTGCTGGGTCTCTTTTGATCTTTACTCCTTTTATAATGCCTGAGGCCTAACCCCCTTATCCAGGTTCAACTGGGTGTCTGTTGGCTACTAGTGAAGCAGTTTTAGAGGCTAAAAGGTCACAGTGTTAAACATGGAAACATATCGACTACTGTTACTAAAATTATAAGGCATGTCCATGGAGATCATAAAAAAAATGCCAATTTTCCTTCAAAACTGTTAATCATCTGTGATGAGTATTATGTACAAAACTAATTACTTTCAATCTTTATATGAACATTTTCTTTACTTTTTATAGGTGGTAAATTCTGCAAGGTGTTTCAGACTGCAGTCTGTTCCCTTTGTCCTATTCTTATTTTATGAACACTTGATTTTGCTCTATGGTTTATAACACTGTAAACCATTTCTTATTATCATGAGCCACAAATTTACTACATGCCAAAAACGCTCATAAACATAAAGACAAACAGAACCCAACAATCCTAAAATGTTATTCACTTTATGTGGTTAAGGGAAGATATAAACTACAATTTTACTATCATACACCAACATCTACAGCTTGAGAGTCTCAAAATTTTGCAAACGTACCTCATTATGCTAAATTACATCCAGTTGTGTCATAATGAATGTCTGCTGAAGTAAGATGAAAGTAAGATCTGCTAGGCATGCAGATATACAATATGAGTTTCAAAAGCAACATAAGTGCCGGTACAGCTTATTTTTTGTCAGCATTACAAGTAATATTATGAAAGAGAAGTCAGAACTGCACCATTTCACTAAAGTATACTGTGTCAGTTACTTTGTGTCCCAAAACAAAGGGCTCCACATATTTTTGGCTCATGTTACTGACACACTTCTTCTTAGCTATAAGTAATCTGTCACTCTGACTTGAAGCATCACTTGTGGACTCCTTTCTGTCATTGGTCAATTGCAAATCCGAGCTCCAGAGGTGATTCTCAAGGCTCCTGTCCAGGGGCGCCGCCAGGAATCTTGGGCCCCCTGACAAAAAATTTAATTGGGCCCCCCCACGCAGCTGCTGTTACATTTTTTTGAGTCTATCTGACCCATCAAAAGCATCATGATTTTAAAGGCTTGCAACTGCCTAGATTTCTTTGGTCCAATACTGATACTAGCACAATATTTACTGCTCATGAATTTTACATCCAACAGTCCGCATACAATATGCAGGCAGGTTGCTTAAATTTTTTCTATTAGTTTTAGCTTACTGAAATGTCTCTGCCCGTGAGCAACAGTCATAGGCAAAGTGCAAAATACACATAAAGCAATCCAGACTTCTCGAAAAATGCTGTGTAGTTGCACTTTATTGAAGCTGCAGTATATAACTTTAATAAAAAATATGTTTTCTCCATATTTGTTAAAGCTGTCATCATGTCGTGACAGTTTGTTATGAGACAGATAATCTGTGAAAACAATCAATCTCCTCCACCTCATCCCTGAATTGCTATTGCTAGCTAAAGTAATACAACATTCCGGCCAAAACAACCAATCAGAACCAGGAGGAGGGTCTTAGCGCTGTCAATCAACTTCATTCACTCACTGCTAAAGGTGCTAATGGTGGAGAAACAATATATCATTACAGGAAAAATGTTTATCTTCTTTAGTTGCCATCACTGGTAACTATGCTAACTAGATTAAGCATTTACAACAAGCTGCATTAGCTGCAGAATAGGGATGAGCAGCCGCATAAGATTGTGATTGACAGCACTAAAACTCTCCTGCCACTGACTGGTTGCTTGTAGCACTTTGAGAAAGCAGAGGAAATAGATTTTTCACAGATTAGCTCTCATACCATACTGTCACAACATAATGACAGTTTTAACAAATATGTGGAGAGGACGGGTCAGGAGGGACTAGAGTTGCTGCTGACTGACTCATCTGTTAAGTGGTAAAAGGTACAGGGACACATACCAATTACCAAGATAAGAATATTTTGGTAATTTTTTTCCTTAATTTATTAAATGCTAGTGAAATGGAGGCAAAGAGTAGTCTATAGCTAAGCTAACTATGCTAAATGATTGATAATCTCACACAGTCTACCCACCTCTCTTGGAGAAAAACTGGGTCATAAATTGATACTCTTGCCTTTTTATCTCTCTCTCTCTCGATAT
>CAEFZY010072794.1:0-18647 GCA_903066815.1 Brachyrhaphis roseni | reverse complement strand
GTCAGAGTACGACCTGGAGACCCAAAGGTCAGTCAGAGTACGACCTAAAGGCCCAAAGGTCAGTCAGAGTACGACCTAAAGGCCCAAAGGTCAGTCAGAGTATGACCTGAAGGCCCAAAGGTCAGCATGTGAACCTCCCAAGGTGGTGCAGGATGAATCAGTTAAGGTCCCTTGGGACATAACAGCCAACCAGCCGGACGCTGTGATCTTTGGTCAATCAGAGGAATGATGTGATGATGTGACCTTCCAAATGATGGAAACGTCAGAAAAATCACAAACATCAAACTTCTGAGTCCAGAAGAGATCAGAAACAGGACAGAGAAAACAACCGTCAGCTGGACATGAGGAGCCTTGACCCTAATGATCTGCAGCGTTATTTAAGTTATCTGAGCTTTGAAACTGTTTAATCCTTCATGCATTAAGTTTCACTAAAGATAAAAACTGTTTCCTGATCAACTGGTTGAATCACAAACTGAAAATGAACCAAAACTAGGACAGTCATCAGCATCAAATAACAAGAATTCATTCCTTAACTTTAGGGAGAGTTTTATTGTTTTAGTAGTTATTGTTTTAGTAGTTATTGTTGTACTAGTTATTGTTTTACTAGTTATGCAAAGAATGTAGTTTAAACAACATGACCCTCCATGTTGTTTACTAATAAGTAAATATAAAACAATAACCCACAATATCATAAACACATTTAGTTTGAGCAAAACTTTTCTGACTTTCTACCAGATTAATTAATATTTCATTGTAAAAATAAACACCATCTTTCTCCAGCTTAAAGCATCTTTAAGAACAAAACAATGAATTTTTAAACCTTATTTTTACGCTGCAGGTTTATGTTAATATTTCTACATCTTGGATTATTTTGTTTCAAGAAAACCTGAAGGTCATTGTAACTCTGAATGTTTGTAATTTTCAGGGCATCAGGTGTTTATGATCTAAATATAAACAATGTTTTTATGATGTAAATATAAACAAGGTCAGAGTTTCATACATGCCACCAATTAATGAAACAGAATCAGGGAAAACAACCAAAACTAAAAAGGCTGAAACCTCAGATTTCGGCCTTTTTATTGAATCGTAATGAAATAATTTCTGTTTGTTGTTCCTGTTTTAATTTTTGATCTTTAATAGGACATCCATAAAAGTTTATAAGTACATCATTAAATATGAACCATATGATTTACAGTCAGTGGTTTGTTTGTGCTGAATGAGTTCAAAGTGTTTCTTTGTGAAATAATCATTTTAAATATATCAGATCCAGGGTTACAGCTCCCTCTAGTGGTCACAAACCACTTAGGATTTTCAGTTTTCTGATCAACTATTATGCAAATAAATGTTATTTCTAATTATGGAGATACTTACAAAGATTTATTTTTTACAAAAGATGAACATTATTTTGGTGAGATCTGAAGGATGTGGGAGTTTGTAACAGCTTTCAGGATAAATGTTTATTATGTGGATAAAGTGGGAAAAAAAGAGCTTTTTAAGGAAACAATGAGCAAATTTACTTTCTGCCACCTGCCATGTTATTTATTTCCACCCAGTAAGAAATGCAATATTTTATTAACCCTCTTCCAGCCATTGAACAGAATTTAGTGATTTTAATTTCAATTGTTTTTGTTTTTTACAGTCAAAAACATGTCGACTCAAATTGTCCTAGAAAGGGACGGAGCCTTTTGTCGACCACACAGCTTTAAAAATCTAAACTCTTTGATGCAACTCTATTCTAAAGACAGTTCATGATTACTGTTAAATCAGAACATTTTAAATTAACTTTGGGGTTTTTGGTAAACAATAAACTCTTTTAGAGCCTCATAGTTTCCAACAGATTTCTCTGGAGTTGGATAAGTTCAATTCCTTCAATGTTTTTATCAGTGGATAGTTTGATTAATGAGCTTTAAATGTTTCTCCATAATTCTGAATCAACTGAAAGACTAACACTCAATCTAAGGTTGCAGCCCCATCTAGTGGTCACTAAGGTACATGACATCTTTAGAAGGATTTTCTGATATATTTTACAATATTTATGATTATGGAGACACAAGCAGAGACTTTCACAGCTTCAATAATTAACATTGTTGATGTGATCTGAAGAGGAAAATCTTCTCTCAGGTTTTCTTCCTGTAATAAACTACAGAGTTATGAGAGGACAACGCAGAATAAAGCTTCATTCATAAGAGACCAGAGAGAAAAAAAACATTTCCACTGGATGCATCTGATTCCACTGAAGGACAGTTTTAGTCCTGAATGTTAACAGATCTGAAAGTTTCTGTTTGGGTTTGATAACAGCTGAAAGTCTCTGGAGAATAAAAAGATTTGCAAAAATCAGAGCATCTATTATAAAAGCAGCTTAAATCAAAAACTTCACTGACTGGTTTAGTTCAAAACTCAACATCAGATTTAGTTGCTAGTTTTCATGTTTTGTGTCAGAGAGCGAATCAAGCTTGAAGATCAGGCTGCAGCTTCACAGCTTTTCTTCAGAAAGTTTGTGTTTCTGCTCTCAGCTGAAAGTTTCACTTCTCATCCAGGATGGTGGAAACTGAACAGTTTCTGCTGCTGCTGCTGAGCTCAGAGATACTGAAACCACCAGCAGGACGGACAGGAAACCAGACAGCCGACTCCCCAGTACTGGATCCTCTGGGCAGGAATTATTTCCTCTATTAATATCCATGCAGGGTTGGAGCGACTCGCTGCCTCTGGATCTTCCTCCTGCTCACCTGAACTTTGTTAAATTCATTCCAGGAAAGCCCAAAATATAGTTAGTTATGTTATAATTTCAGTCTGTTATTACAGCATTCTGGCCAGTTATAATTACACATTTAGATGAACAATAAATTGTCCCAGAAGTTATTGAGATAAATGATAATGAAACAATTTTAATATAAACTTAATGATAACAATGCAGAAAACATTCTGAAAGATCAATAACCTTTAAATCCTAGTTAACATTTTTCACTGAAAAACATTTTAAATATCTAAAATAGATTAGATTAAACTTTATTAATCCCGTAGGGACATTGAGGTTGTCAGTTGCTCACACATTAATTCACATCCACTCAGCATTTCAGGTCATACAGCTGGAAAATATCCATAAAGTTACACAGATATAGTAAATACACTAAAAGAAGTTTCCCCTCTCACCAATAGCAGCATTATAAAGCCTAATGGGACAATGAGTTTTTGATCCTCTCAGTTGAACAGCCCAGTGAGAGGAACCTGTCACTGATGGAGCTCCTCTGGTTGGAGAAGAAGGGGTTCAGGGGATGGCTGGTGTTCTCCAGGACTAAACTGAGTTTAGACAGTGTCCTCTGTTCCACCACCGTCTCCACAGACTCCAGGCTCACACCGACCACAGAGCCAGCTCTGCAGATGAGGCGGTTCAGTCTCTGTGTGTCTCTCTTCTCTGCATTTAACCCCCAACAGACAATTGCATAAAATATAACTGTGGACACAATGGACTCATAAAACATGTACAGGAGTTTGGAGCACACATTGAAGGAGGCCAATCTCCTCAAGAAGTACATTTACTCTGTGCTTTCTTGTACACATTATCTGTATTGGAGAACCAGTTCAGCTTATTGTCCAGTTGTAGGCCCAAGTATTTGTATGTACTGACCACCTCCACCTCTACACCATTGATGGTAATAGGCTGAGGAGAGAGGGGCTCCCTACCAGAACCATCTCTTTTGTTTTAGAGATGTTCAGTTCCAGTTTATTCCTGTGGAATAAACAAAGCAGAAAAAAACAACTAAAATTAATGATGAAGTTTCTGTAAACAAAACTGTCTCAATTAAAACTTTTAGTTGAGACCAAAACATCAGACTGAAAAATATCATCCAGTTTCTGGTAGAAAGAGAAAAATGATAAATCTTTCAAATGGAAATTATTGAGCTCATTTTATCGTGCGATTAATTGATTTATTGGTTATTGTGATAGGACTAGTGTATCTAATGTGTGTATATTTATCTGTTCAAAGCTCTATGGAAGTTATATAATGTCACAAGTGAAAAAACTTACAAAAACATCAAAACATTGTATTATATTTTAAATGGACTTATTTCTGTCATGTTAAAAAAGGACACCTAGAAAATGAGACAATATATCTCAAGGGGTTAAACTCAAAACAAATAAAGATATGTATTTATGTTTCACCATATTATTAATTTACTGCGTTGAGCCGGTCCTGTAATGTGAATAAAGTCTCACCCGCCTTCATGGATCCAGTAGAGTAGAAAGGTCAGAGGTCAATCCTCCCCATCAGTTCCTCCTGTTAGCACTGCAGGTGAAAAGCAGCTAATGCTACATAACTCCAGGTTTTCCATCACGTTTCTCATGATGTCCTGCAGGATTTTACCGCCAGTCCAACGTTTCCTCAGACGATCTGCAGGCGCTTCATTTAATGTTGGAACTAAACTCCCATCGAGCCGCCGGGTGATGAACGGGAACCGACACAGATCCAGATGTCTGTCATGAAAATAATCTACCTGCTCCAATATGTTGACACTTTATCATGCAGTCCAGGTGGCGCCGTATGAAAAATGTTTATTTCCTTACAGGATATTATTTTTAAAGTAAGATTGTAACTTCAAGCAGAATGTAAAAATAATTCAAAGCTAATGTAATGCCATTTTTGTGCTAAAGCATATTATTAATTTATCATTAAGTTTAATTTAAATAGCTGAGATAAATCGTACAAATGAAAACTGATGATGGTTTAAACTGCATAAAGTTTTAATCACTGATAGGTTTAGCCAGATTATTTTGTTCCTGTTTGAAGAGTTTCTGGTTCTTACTAGATTTCTCCATTCAAGTGTATAAAATATATATTTTTGGATTATCTGTGACCTCTGACCTGTAGAACCACTGGAGGTTCTGCAGGTCGTTTCTACAGAACCAACATGAAAGACGAGTCGAGGTCCACTTCTGGTTTTCTTGTTAACTTTTTATTATGCTTAAAAAAAGAAAATTAAAAGACAAAGGAGGTGGTGATCAAAGAAAAAGAAAAATATATATATTTATCCATATTCAAATCTCTTTATACGTCTCTATTCATATATGATTACCAAAGCAAAGAAAAGAATCCCGTAGTAGTGCTGAAGTTCAATATAGACTTTCATTATAACAAAATAGGCAGTTTTACCGAAGGTTAAATATCTGTCAAAATCTCTGATTCACCTGCGAGCGCCGGCAGGGGGCGCTGCAGCTCCAGGCGCAGCCACAACAACACGTGGTAAGACACTGACGCTGCTGACGCACGTCGCCATAGCAACTGCCGGGGTCACGCTTCGGCCAGAGAGGGTGCTGCTGAGCAGACCGGACCTGGGGTCGCCATGGTAACGAGGAGAAAACCAGAGGAAGAGGAAAAACTATTTAAGATGTAATTTAATTTAATGCAGTTTGGAGGATTTCATGTCAGAATGAGGTCAACTGGTTTTAAAATGAAATATATTGATTTTACTGTAAACTTTGTAAATATTTATATTTTGTTATTTTATAATCTGTAGCAGCTATGATTAAATTCTGATCATTTCTTTAAATATTTTTTAATAATTCATGATGTGCAACTAAGCTTGTAAAATTAAGGTTTGTTTTATATTTATCATTTTTTTTAAATTAAACTGTTTGTTTCCTTCCTGAGTTTTTGGTTTTAATTATATAATTTTATTTCTAACTGAAAATAAATATAAAATTAAAAAAAAGTTAGTAAATATTTTCTTTTAAAATTTTAAACATTTAAATTCAGAAACCTGGAGAATGAAAATTATTTTATATGTGAACTTTGAAATTTCACCCAATTCATGATTTACTGTTTTGTATTAAAAGTTTTATGATTTTTGTTCCTTTAGTTTTAATTTAATCATTTAAATCTTTTGACAGAAATTGTGCAAATTTATGTTTTTTCTTTGGCTATATGAAAAGTTTCCAAAACAGATTTTGGCACAATTTTAACAAGACTAAAAGAAAAATATAATTATCAGTAACATTTTGTCATTAAAAATAGGAACATTTTTTTTATTCTAAAAATAAAGTCATTACAATTTTATTTCTAATTTTTTTTTTTTTTACTAAAATGGGAAAATATTTAAAATTTTCTTTTCTCATCTCTACAGCTAATTTTTGATTTTATGGTAATGTAAAATATTCTATTATTAAAATAAACGGGTTTTCCTACAATTTTACTCTTATGATAAAATTTGTAAAAATAAATTGATGATTCTGCTACGTTGTTTGATTTTTGGCACAAAAGTTCATTTATAAAGTTATTCTGTGTCTTAAATTTACCAAAAGAAGTTGTTAGTTTAAATTAATGTGAATTTGATTCAGTCTAATAAACCGTTAATCATTTCTGTTTATTTAGTTTAAAATCAGCTCGTTTTTCGGGGCGGATCTGTTTGGCGCCCTCTGGTGGCCGAGCGCTGACCCCGCAGCTTCCTGACAGACGTCCTGCAGCAGAGGAGCGAAAATGTTAAAAACTAAACATGAATCAATAAAAGAAGAAAGAAAAGCTGTGATGTCAGACGCTGAGGTGAAGGGGCTGATGGGAAATCAACGGGTTTAAACCGACATGCTGTTAAAGCTCAAACGTGCAAAGTTTTGCTTTTTGTGTCTCTGATTCCTCCGACCCGACAAACGGAGCCGGCTGGAAAAAACCCACAAAAAAAAAGAAAAAGGAAGAAAATTTGCTTCGTACGTTTCCGAACTCTTCTCCTCCGAGGTTCTCCGTCCTTAAACATTAAGGAGCTGTACCGTGCTGAGAGTGATGTCACTTCCTGTGTGCTTCCAAATCAGGCGGAACAACATGGAGCCGCCTGCTGATCGCTGAGGGATGGATGGATGATGGATGGATGGATGGATGGATGATGGAGGGTGAGGCTGCCAGCTGGACTCTTCTTCCAGAATAACGTAAGTGATGAAGAGGAGCGGCGGCGCCTCATAGCTTCTCCTTGGACAGAACCCAGATGAACGGACCCGACTGATCCTCGATGATCTGCTTCACCTGATCGTAGATCTCCTCCAGCGTGTCGCCCTGGACAACGGCTGCAGGAGGACAGAGGAGGCGGGTCAGCGGTCCAAAACACAGCAGAACCAATCAGAACCACAGCAGAACCAATCAGAACCACAGCAGAACCGGGCAAGTATCATGCAAAATCAACTTCCATGCATATTGAAGAAATCCTTCAATCTCTATGGCAACCATTCAGCTGTGAAAATGCCTGGGTGGACCTAGCCCCGCCTTCCAGGCACAGCTCCTCCCCCACCCAGCTCCTTCAGACTAGTCAGCAGCAATTAGCAAACAGCTGAGTTCATTATAGGAGCTGCTGCTCAGAGCAACGCTGGTAAAAACGTTAAAGGGTTAAAAGAGGAGCCATGTTGGGACGACTTCCTGGAGGCGGAGCTTCAGGAAGAACAAGAGCTTTTAAAGAGACAAGACCCAATTTCACGGTGTTAAAATTACAAAATCAAATTTCTTTTGAGTCATTTTGGATTTATAGAACATTTTTATAGCAGCTGAAGGAAACAGAGTTACTTGAATATGTTATAAAATGGCTCCATGTGCCTGGAAAACAAGACACTGCCCCTTTAAACAGAATCCTCCAATTAAAACCGGGGAATCGTTTCCAACGTCTTCAGAAACTAAAAGTTCTGCTTTCATCTGGATTTATAATGTTCTGAAGAACTGGACCGCAGGTACAAGTCAGAACCAACAAACACAGGTTAAGCAGACCCGGTTCCGACCCAGGTGGTTCTGACCCAATCTGACCCGGTTCTGACCTGTGAAGTGCTCGGTGAACTCCTGCTCCAGCTTGGCGGCGCGGTCAAATGTTTTCCTTCCCTGTTCGTCCGTCAGACGTTTGTTCATCTCCCTGCAGAAAGAGCAGAACCGGGTCAGCGCTGGAGAGAACTCCGGATCGGATCGGTGAAACCGGGTCGGACCGGACCGGGCCACTCACATGATGTTCTCCACGGATTTGGGTTTGATGAAGATGGCGATGGGGTGCAGCAGCGCCAGCTGCAGCCTCTTGATGGCGTTGCCGGACACGTCCAGGATGCAGTGCTTCCCCTGAACAGAACCAGAACTCAGACTCCGCTCTGGGCCGTGGCTCGGCCCGCAGCGGGGCGGTTCCGTACCTTCTCGGCCACCTGGCGGACGGATTGCACGCTGGTTCCGTACAGGTGGTTGTTGTACTGGCCCGCCTCGATGAAGCGGTGCTCCTGGATGTCCTTCTCCATCTGCTCCCGCGACGCCACGAAGTGGTAGTCCCGCCCGTCCACCTCGTAGTCCCGTTTGGGCCGGGTCGTATCTGCAGCGGGACACAGGGACAGCCGTTACCCGGGTCCGATCCGGTCGGGTCATAGGAGCGGCGCCGGCTGGACGTACGCGGGACGCAGGAGCCGAATTTATCCGGGAATTCGGAGATCAGGTCATCATTGATCCGGTCCTTCATCGGGCCGAGGATGATGACGGGCCGGGTGTAGTTCACTGCCAGAGAAGAAGAAAACCCGTTTCTGAGCAGAATGGTTCTGGGTTTAATCAGAACATTTTGATTTTTAACATTTTATGCTTTAATTTAAAAGATAAAACATTAAAATAGATGCTCAGATTTTTATCTAATTCTGTTTTATTTCTACCAGATGTTTTCACTGACTTGTCCAGCAGGTGGCAGCATCACCATCTGCAAGACTCTAATCTACATTTATTTTATTTTCACCTTAATCTGATTTATATGACTCAAGTTCTATTAACATTTTAAACTTGAGAGATAATTAATCCTGAAACTTAAAATAGGACATTTGTAATCCTTATTTCCTTAATATGATGAAAATATTTTTACTTTATTTACCATGTAAAGCAATGCATTATTTATTTATATTAAAATATAGATTCATAGAACCTGTAATTAAAAAATACTATCATAAATCTATATTTAAATTTCATGAATTTATTTAATCACTGAAATATATTTTCATTTTTCTGTAACCTAGTTTATCAAGTTCTACATTACATATATTAGTTTAAAAAAAATTGCATTTGTTTTAGTATTTAGTTTCCAGTAATAATAATTTTAAACTGAGTTGATGAATCCAGAACGTTTCCAGTTTTTTTTCTGGATTCTGGATTCTTTAATAATACGTTATTTGGATCCTGATCAGAAATATTTTATTATTATTCCAGTGAATCTGGAGGTTCTAGACAGATGAGGAGGAACCCAGGAGAACCGCCGAGGTTCTGATCGGTTCTGAGTTAAATCTGTGATTCTTTCAGCTGCTGAAGCTTCGATCTGAATCAGCAGCCTGTCGGATCGGGCCGGTTCTGGAGAACTCACCTTCCTGCTGAACGACGGGTTCGTACGACAGAACGTACTCATCCTGCCCACCTGAGGACAAACAGAGACGTTAGGAGGAGGAAGAGGAGTGGTGCTGAGGGATGAAGGGTCAGCAGGAGAACCGACAGACGGACCGGAAGAAACTTTTAAATCAACGATCAGAAACAAAAAAACTTTTATTTAAATATTTACAAAGTCAGCAGAGCTCAGGTTAAAACGAGGACCCGGACCCAGATCCGACTCTGTCAGGTTAGAGCAGGGGTGTCAAACTCCAGTCCTCAAGGGCCGGTGTCCTGCAGTGTTTAGATGTGCCACAGGTACAAAACCGCTGGAATGAAATGGCTTAATTACCTCCTCCTTGTGTAGCTCAGATCTCCAGAGCCTTAATGACCTCATTATTCCATTCAGGTGGTGCAGCAGAGGTGCATCTAAAAGTTGCAGGACAGCGGCCCTCGAGGACTGGAGTTTGACACCCCTGGGTTAGAGGTTCTGGTTCAGATTCAGATTCTGTCTGCGGCCTTCAGCTGCAGACCGATCTGGTACCGATCTGATGATCCAGAATCATCAGATCGGTACCACCAGGTCGGTTCTGGAGCTGCCTGAAGGTCTGACCTCAGTAGAACCAAACAGAACCAGAACCAGTTCAGACTGGGACTGGTTGGATTCATAAACCAGTTTAATTTCATCACCAGTGATGAAATATAAAAACTGTTCAAATGAAATAAAAGATAAATAATCCAGATGTTTTTCATAAACATGATAATCAGTGAATGGATCAATAATCTCAATCTGAGGTGGAGATTAAATATTTAAAGATCCACAGACAGAAAACTGAAATCATAAATCCTAAACTTCCTGCAGATCATCAGAGTTTCCATTTAAAGGTCCAGAAACAATCTGGTCCAAAAACCCAGAACTCCAGAACCAGAACAGAACCAGCCAGAAGAAACTTTGATTAAACAGCAGAGAGGAGCTGTGATGTCATGCTTTATCTGTCCAATCAGCAGTTAGCATTCGTTAAACTAATGGGTTAGGTGTTATAAACCAATCAGCAGTTAGCATTCGTTATGCTAATGGGTTAGCTGTTATAAACCAATCAGCAGTTAGCATTCGTTAAGCTAATGGGTTAGCCGCTATAAACCAATCATCAGTTAGCATTCGTTAAGGTAATAGGTTAGCCGCTATAAACCAATCAGCAGTTAGCATTCGTTAAGCTAATGGGTTAGCCGTTGTAAACCAATCAGCAGTTAGCATTCGTTAAGCTAATGGGTTAGCCGCTATAAACCAATCAGCAGTTAGCATTCGTTAAGGTAATGGGTTAGCTGTTATAAACCAATCAGCAGTTAGCATTCGTTAAGCTAATGGGTTAGCCGCTATAAACCAATCATCAGTTAGCATTCGTTAAGGTAATAGGTTAGCCGCTATAAACCAATCAGCAGTTAGCATTCGTTAAGCTAATGGGTTAGCCGTTGTAAACCAATCAGCAGTTAGCATTCGTTAAGCTAATGGGTTAGCCGCTATAAACCAATCAGCAGTTAGCATTCGTTAAGGTAATGGGTTAGCTGTTATAAACCAATCAGCAGTTAGCATTCGTTAAGCTAATGGGTTAGCCGTTATAAACCAATCAGCAATTAGCATTCGTTAAGCTAATGGGTTAGCCGTTATAAACCAATCAGCAGTTAGCATTCGTTAAGCTAATGGGTTAGGTGCTATAAACCAATCAGCAGTTAGCATTCGTTAAGCTAATGGGTTAGCCGTTGTAAACCAATCAGCAGTTAGCATTCGTTAAGCTAATGGGTTAGCCGTTATAAACCAATCAACAGTTAGCATTCATTAAGCTAATGGGTTAGCCGTCACGCTTCAGATTGTTAGTGAACCGTCGGCAGAATGGCGGGAAAACTTACGGTAGCTACTTTCACTATCGCTGGCGTTAGACGTCACATGTTCTGAAATCACAGGAAACAGCCAATCAGACGCCAGCGTCCCCACAATGCTTTGCTCCAAGCCAGCCTCGACGGCGCAGAGTTTTATGAGGTCACAGAAATATAATGACAGACAGATGGTAACAGAGTCTGCAGCCTCACATTTAAACACCACAACCAACCAATCAGACGCCTTCAAACTGAACCTTTCACAATAAAAGCCTTGATTAAAATTCAGGTCATTTTTCTAAAACACAAAACATCTGAGGTCAGTTGGACACGGCCAGCAGCTCAGAGACCCGATGGCCCGGTCCATGAAGCCGGGTCAGACTGTAGGTTCTGGTTCCAGATTAAACCACTGGGGGAACCAGGATGATCCGGTTCTGTAACGTCCAGCTGGACAGAAACAATTTTGAACTCTGATCCATCACTCAGCGGTCCAACACGCTCTGGTTCTGGTTCCACTCTGCTATCCTTCTGGGTTGGAAAGGTTCGGTCCAACCGACAGCTGGAGCTCCCCGAAGCAACAGAACCGATCTGAACCCAGATGTAACTTCTGGGTCAGATTCTGGTGGAACCAGGAAGTTTCTGCTCCCTATGGGAACCATCAGAACATTTCCGTGGTTCTGGTTGGTTCGGATGGATTTCTGCTCTGACTTTACTGCAGTTATGATGCGTAACCATGGCAACAAGATGCTGTTTTTACACCTGGAGCTTCTGATTAGCATCTCAAAAGTTCAAATAATCAGATGAACTTTGACCCCAAAGCCCAGAGGAGAGAAAAGCTTCATGGAGCAGAGAGGAGGAAGTTCAGAGCATCGCTGAGAGTTTTACATTTATTCAGTGGCTGAAGGATCTTATCCCCAACTCCAGCATCTCTCTGACCAAACAGTCAGAGGAGCAAAAGCAAAGGAGGTAGATTAGCAGAGATGCTAACAGCTGGTGGAGTCATCGTCTCTGCTGGCTGGATACTGAGCTGTTAGCATGTTAGCATGAGGCTGCCATGCAGTCTTCAGTCAGAGGCCTCTTCAGAGTCACTGTGAGACTGACTGCTACAGGAGCTCTTCCAGCCCACAGCATCAGTCACCACAACGACTCTGAAGATTCTTAAACTATCTGAGTTACACCAACGTTTAATGTCCCTTTGGGATAAATAAAGTATTTTTGAATTTGAATTATTGAATTGAGAGAAGGTCCAGGATGTTGGAGCAACGAAACGAAACGCTGATGAGAAACAAACGAACAAACGGATCCATGAAGGTCTGAGGAGGAGGAGGAGGATGAAGGTCTCAGCCTGCGTCTCCACCAGGATAGAAACTATAAAACATTTTACTTTTCAGAATCAATTCTGAACTGCAACTGAAAAAAAAACCCTGAAGATTTAACAAAAACAACTATAAAATATTAAATATTAACACTTTCTACTTTTTATTTATTAATAGTTAATTATTTAAGGTTTTTTTTCTGGTTTTGTCTCAGCTGTAATTCAGGAAAAAAACTAAATTCACAGATTTAATCCAGATTAATAAAGAAATGATGAATCTATTTTTTCTAGTTTTGTTTTAGCTGAAACCCAACAGAAGTTGGTCGGCCCTCAGCAGGACGTCCCCACAGAGGAACGTCCCCACAGAGGAACGACTGGACGTCCCCACAGAGGGACGTCCCCACAGAGGAACGGCTGGACGTCCCCACAGAGGGACGTCCCCGCAGAGGAACGGCTGGACGTCCCCACAGAGGGACGACTGGACGTCCCCACAGAGGAACGACTGGACGTCCCCACAGAGGGACGTCCCCACAGAGGAACGGCCCCACAGAGGGACGTCCCCACAGAGGAACGTCCCCGCAGAGGAACGTCCCCACAGAGGAACGTCCCCGCAGAGGAACGGCCCCACAGAGGGAAAGTGGGATGTCCCCGCAGCGGGACGGCGGCATGGACAGACGTCCTCCTGGTGAAGACGCTCAGCCTGCAGCGTTTCTACTCACTGTGGCTCTTGTTGGTCGGGTCGTCGTTGTTGTCCTGCGGTCGGCACAAACAGAAACAACCAGAGAAACACAGAGTTACTGAGATCCGGCGGCAGACGAGAGAACAGAGGGAGCGCAGCCGGTCGGCAGGGCGGCCATGTTGGCTCCCCTCAGGAAGAGGAAGGAGGGACTTCCTGTCTGGGGTTCTGGATCGGTTTTAGCCGTTAGCCCAATCTGAGAGGTTGTTGGGAGCTCAGGGCTGTTGCCATGACGACCACTGCGCATGCCGCCGCCAGCTGATCTCTCTTCCTGCCGCGGAGCAACGGGCCGGCGGGGACTTACGGTCGGCGTCGCTGGTCTCCTGCTCGCTCGGCTCTTTGCTCTTGTAGAAAGGAAACTTTCGGGTAAAGAGGTTCTTTTTACGCTTGTCATTGACGGACTGCTGAGGAAGAGGAAGGGCGTGAAAACAAAACGGGAGAGGAAGAGGGCTGGATGATGACACACTGACGACAGCTCAGAGGTCAAAGGTCAGGCCCTGGGCCACATCCGGGTCCCGGAGCCAGAGGTTCTGGTCCCGGCCCGGTCTGGTAACTGTGGTTCTGTTAAGAGCTTCTGAGGCTGGGATTTCCTCAGAGTCAGTGAAGGCAGCACAGCGGTGAGGAAGAGGAGGGAGGGGGCATGCCGAAGACGAGCAGGAAGTTAGAGGCAGCAGGCAGCAAGCTGTGGATCCGTCCTGGCCCGGCCCGGTTCTGGGTCCACAGCTTGGTTTGGACAAACGGTTCCCCTCCTCCACCTGTTGCTGTCAGTCAGCTGCTGGGGCAGTTTTTACTCCCAGAGCAGTTAATTCACATCCAATCTGGATTTTAATCCATTAAATGAATTTATGTAGATTAAACTGAGCTGGAGGTTAATCTGAAACATGATCTGGTCGACCAGAAGGATTCGCTCCAACCAATCACATCTCAGCTAAAATAACGCTGAGCAACATAATCAATCAGAAAACAACAAGTTAAACATATTTTAATTAAAAACAAGATAATAAAAACAGAACATTTTATAGAAATATTTAGTTACAAATTAAATAATGTTTTGGCCACCAGAGGGCAGCACTGTAATTTAATTATTCTTAATTAATTCAGGATAATTTAGTAAAAAGCTGCTTATTTCTACATGTAACTAAATGATAATAATTTATTATTTTGTTTACAGTTTAGTTTTTTATTCTCCTTTTAGTCTCCAGACGTTCGAGCTGCTGGAGCGACCAATGGGATCAGAGAGAGGAAGAGGAGGGAGGGACGAAGCAGGCAGTCAGACATCAATGTCAAGCGTTTCTTTGTGAGGGGGTCAGAGGTCATGCAGGCTCTGTGGGCGACGCGTGTTTAAGTAGCACATGTTCTAAAGGCAGAGCTGCTGCTGAGTCTCAGGCGGGCATGCTACTAAAGGCTAAGACGCTGCTAACGGCTAATGGGCCAGAGGTTGCTAACGGTCCAGACGCTGCTAACGGCTAATGGGCCAGAGGTTGCTAACAGCTAATGGGCCAGACGCTGCTAACGGTTAAAGGGCAAGAGACTGCTAATGGTGCAGACGCTGCTAACGGCTAACGGTCCAGACGCTGCTAACGGGCTAGACGTTGCTAACGGTCAATGCACCAGAGACAGTTAATGAACAAGAAACTGCTAACGGACAGGAGGTTGCTAACCTCTTGCCCGTTGGTACGGATCAGAGGCCGGGTCAAAGGTTAACAAGCCTGAGACGACTAACAGACTAAAGGCAGCTAACTGTTAACGCTCCAGAAGCTGTTAACAGACTAGAGAATGCAAAAGGTTATCTGGCCTGATGTTGCTAATTGCAAACGAACAAGAAGCTGGTAATGGTTAACGGGCTAGCGGTGGCGAACAGTCTGTGAACAGTTAACAGGCTAGCGGTGGCTAACAGTCTGTTAATGACCTAGCGGTGGCTAACAGTTAGTTAACAAGGTAGCGGTGGTTAACAGTCGGTTAACGGGCTAGCGGTGGCTAACAGTCAGTTAACGAGCTAGTGGTTGCTAACAGCTAGTTAACGGGCTAGTGGTGGCTAACGGTCAGTTAACAAGCTAGCGGTTGCCAACAGTCAGTTAATGGGCTAGCGGTGGCTAACAGTCTGGTAACGGTTAACGGGCTAGCGGTGGCTAACGGTCTGTTAACGGTTAACGGGCTAGTGATGGCTAACAGTTAGTTAACAAGCTAGCGGTGGCTAACAGTCGGTTAACGGACCAGTGGTGGCTAACAGTCGGTTAACAAGCTAGCGGTTGCTAACAGTCGGTTAACGGGCTAGCGGTGGCTATCAGTCGGTTACCGGGCTAGCGGTGGCTATCAGTCGGTTAACGGGCTAGCGGTTGCTAACAGTCGGTTAACAAGCTAGCGGTTGCAAACAGTCACTAACGGGCTAGCAGTGGCTATCAGTCAGTTAACAAGCTAGCGGTTGCTAACAGTCGGTTAACAAGCTAGCGGTTGCAAACAGTCACTAACGGGCTAGCAGTGGCTATCAGTCGGTTAACGGGCTAGCGGTGGCTAACAGTCGGTTAACAAGCTAGCGGTTGCTAACAGTCGGTTAACAAGCTAGCGGTTGCAAACAGTCACTAACGGGCTAGCAGTGGCTATCAGTCGGTTAACGGGCTAACAGTGGCTATCAGACGGTTAACGGGCTAGCGGTGGCTAACGGCCAGAGGCTGCAGACTTTAGTCATTAGTAGGTGGAGAGATCAGGTGGCAGCAGCTCAAACACTCTAAATCCACATTACTGGAGGCAGAGGGTCAAAGGTCATGCAGCAGATAAAATGCTTCATGTTTCAAACATTTGGTCAGTTCTACTCTAAAACCAGAAACATGGTACTTTAACAATAGCATCTTCTGGTTTCTTTCAGAAGGACTCACCCCTCGGTCTCTTGACTTGGCGTTGAACTTCACCGTCTTTAACCTCGCTCGCTCCTTCTTCTCCACTCTGCAGAAACCACAGAAGAAGAAACAGTTTAGCAGGAAGCGTCCAGCTGCTGCTGTCAACCGGAGGATCAAACCAAGCGGAGGATCGTTCTGGTCCCATCAACACCCTGAAGGTACCACTGGGTCTCCATGAGGAGTCTACATGTTCACCTCTAACCCCTCTGACCCCAGCTGGGGCCTCCGTGGGACTGACCTCCTCTTGCTGGGGATCACTCCCACCTCCTCCTGCTCCCCCTGAGGCGTCAGGTGCCGGGCCTGCCACCACTCGTCGTCCGAGGCGTTCACCACATGCAGGATGTCTCCGAACTTGAAGTTGAGGCCCTGGCTGGGCAGACCTGAGTCCCGCGTCTTGTCGTACTCAAACAGAGCTCTGAGACAGGAGACAAACAGACATTGACCTTTAACCTTAACAGACAAACAGAGTGAACGAAGCAGGCTGGTCCCTGCTGACCTCCAGGTGAACCACCTCACCTGACGTAGAGAGACCTCTTCTGACTCATCCGCAGCGACCCGGAGCCCGAGCTGATGCTGCTGTTCATCATCTGCTCCCGCAGGTCGTGGATCTTCGCCTCGAACCGGCTGTACTCTGAGCACAGAACACGGCGGTCAGTGATGCCCAGGTGAGTCCTGGAGGTCATCCTGCCTCATCCTCCCTCAGGTAGACTCACCTTCCGGCCTGTAGTGGGCGACGATGGTCACTGTCTGGCCGGCGTTCTTCAGGGCGGCGGCGGCCTGCTCATGCGTGGCGTTCCGTAGGTCCACGCCGTTCACCTGGAGGCGGGAACATCACCTGTTGGTCTGAACCAATCAGAGCGGAGGACTCAATAATGGGCGGAGCTCCTACCGACACCAGGCGGTCTCCTTTCCTCAGCTCCCCGCTCAGGTCGGCCGGACCGCCGGCCAGGATGAAGGAGATGAAGATGCCCTCTCCGTCCTCGCCGCCCACGATGTTGAAGCCCAGACCCGTCGCCCCGCGGTGCAGAACCACCTTCCTCGGCTCCCTGCGGTCACACAGCCGCTCGTCATCCTCAGGTCATGTGACCTCTGGTTAGCAAAGCAGTGAATCCTGGAGCTCCAGCCGTTTATATTTACTGTGGTTGTGCTAAAATGATTCCCACTGTGTGTATTGATCTATAATGAGCTGTTAAAATCTGCAGTGATCCGAGTCGGATATTTATTACAGCCTGTGAACTTTGACCCCGATGGACACCAGTGTTCACAGTAAACAGCTAAATCCTGCAGAACCTTGTTGGAACTCTTTGGCTGATAGTTTGTTGAATTATTTTTCATTCACAGGTTCTAATAAAACCTGAAGCGTTTTGTTCATCCGGGGTTAAATAACTGAACCATCATCATCCATTCATGTTTTAAACCCTCAGCATTCGGATCTGGTTACTGAACTACAGTTCATGTTAACCTCACCGGTTCTGATCCGGAAAACCCAAAGAAAGTCTGGCTGCTGGAAGCAACAGGAAACCTAAACGACATCCTCACCGTGTGACGTCATCTTCTCCCAGAATGCCCTTCGGCGTCGGCGAGTATCGCCCCGACGACGCCGGCGGGGGGAGGGTCTGGCCCAGGAAGTTGGGGGGGCTGATATGGTTCTCCATGTGCGGCGTGTAGGCTGGAACAGAACCGGAGAGAGGAGCAGGTGAATACTGGCCCCTCCCCCACCTGTTGGCTCCGGTTACAACCTGACGGAGACCGGAGCCAATCAGCTCGCTTTGCTTCAAATAAACTCAAATAACCGGAAGGTTTCCCAAAGATTTTTCAGATTAAACATTTCATCAGGAATTAACAAGAAAAACTCCAAACAAAAATAAAACCCCAATAAATCCAACATCTTTCCACTTTCATTCAAAAACTCACAGATATAAACTCAATTTAAGAACTTAAAGTGAGTATAAGTTTGGCAGTTAGTTTTCATATAACTGTGAAAGCTTAGCCCCGCCCCCAAATTTTAGAAACAAACGTACCAAAAGGGGCGGAGCCAGGATATACTGATGGGCGTGGCCAAGTATGACAGGATGAGTGGAGCGGGGCAGAGGTCAGGCAGAGGTCAGGCCGAGGTCAGGCCGAGGTCAGGATGAGGTCAGGATGAGGTCAGGCTGAGGTCAGGCAGAGGTCAGGATGAGGTAAGGCAGAGGTCAGGCAGAGGTCAGGCAGAGGTCAGGCCGAGGTCAGGCTGAGGTCAGGATGAGGTCAGGCAGAGGTCAGGATGAGGTCAGGCTGAGGTCAGGATGAGGTAAGGCAGAGGTCAGGCAGAGGTCAGGATGAGGTCAGGCAGAGGTCAGGCTGAGGTCAGGCAGAGGTCAGGCTGAGGTAAGGCAGAGGTAAGGCAGAGGTCAGGCAGAGGTCAGGCAGAGGTCAGGCTGAGGTCAGGCTGAGGTAAGGCAGAGGTCAGGCTGAGGTCAGGCTGAGGTCAGGCAGAGGTCAGGCTGAGGTAAGGCA